>VCCN01003880.1:314019-331984 GCA_006491835.1 Architeuthis dux
AGAGACAGCTTAGTAGGACCATGTTAAATTTTCTATAAATTGGTTTGCTTTTGTCTTTTTAACAGATTATTTTATCCTTTTGAAAGCATTGTTCATCTGGTTAACTTGGCTATAATCGTTATAAAATATAGAAACAGCTATTGTTTTTGGTGTTGGTTATCATGAATATACTTTGGTATACATCTTTTACCTGCTTCAGATTTAATTGAAAAGAATGTCTTGAAATATATTTCAGTGAAATGTTTGAGAGTTTTTTTGAGATGTGTTCAATTATTGATTGAACTACTTGGAAATATTTTTGGAGTATAGCTTTCCCCCACTATCTGAAAGTAGAGCCTTCATGTAAAACCTTTTGTAAGCCGAAAGTGTGTAAAGTGAAGAAATAATTACCATTAATATATCTGGGAAATCTTTTTAGCGTTTCCAGACTAAAAAAAATGGTGATGATAGTATATTAAGCTGAGTTGTTAGAGGTTGGAGTGGTGGGAGGTAGAGGAGACTGGGGTGTAGGAGAGAAAGGAAAAGGGTGTGCACTGCGTTCATAATGGCTTGCTGCAAAACAAATACTGAATATTTTCGCTTTTTGCCTTTTTTTGGTAAAAGCACAAAAGTGGTATAAAGCAAACTTTCAAAAATCAAAACCTGTATTTGATAATAATGCTAAAAATTCTTTTTATGTGCCATTATTTAGCAGTTGTTTTTACTGTATTTTGTCATATTTTAATCCATCAATTTAATTTGAATGTAAGCAAAATGCATTTTATCAGTGTATACAAAAATGCCAACTGTATAAAACTATAACACTTAAATTTTATCCACTAGCTGCACTTGTGAATCTTAGGATATTAAATTTATTGTTTCACTCTATGATGATAATTTTATAAAGGAAAAAACTGGAATTAATTAATGAAATTCTAATATTTTAATTTAATTGTGCTTTTAGAATATTTATCATTTTTTGTACATAATTCTATGACTTTATTTGATCTGGAGTTAAATATTTAACACATCCATGAAAGTTCATAAATGTTTGCTCATCTACATAGTGTGGCTAATTTTGTAAGAATGTAATTTTTTCTATTCATTATTATATTAATTTCATCTAATGGGTTAGCAAAACATTTTGTTCAGTTTATTAAGTAAAAGTAAAAGACAATTTTTTTTTATTTTCAACATTAACTTTATATCAAACAACAAATTTACCATTTTGTTCCATTATTTCTGATAACTTTTAGGCAACTTCATAATTCCAACCTTCCAGGACTTTTTATCTTTCTTGGCAAAGAACCATTGTAAATGTCTTTTGCAGTTTCCAGGGAATTGAAATTAATTTGAATTAATTGTTTGGTTCTCTGGAATGGTTTGATTCTGACTTCAGTTCATCATTACTTTTTATAAGCACTTACAATTTTTCTTCTTAGTAGATTCATACATTACATCAATTGAAAACAAAATTAAAGTATTAGGAACTTACATTTGTATATTCGTATACAAACCTGTATATCTTAAGGTTGGTAGAGCCCTTTTAGATTTTGAGCATGTCACATATGTCAAGTAGTGTAAAACTATCTTTGCAAAAACAAACAAAAAAAATCTCTTTTATTGATTGGTGCTTTCTCTTAATTTTTGTTATAAAAATTAGTATAATATGTTTATTAACTTCCCCCAAACAATTTTAATACTTCATTTCTCACTTTGCTCTTTTTTCTTTTATCTAGATCCACTGGAGGTACATATGGCAGAAGAGTTCTCATGTATTTGGAGGGAAATCAATCCTAATATGGAAATAATGCATTTGGAAAGGATTTAAGCATTATAACTCTACAAACATTGTGTTGCCATTTTTCAGCTTAAGTCTTCTTCACTGAAAAAGAGGAAAATCTGCTTTACGTGTCTGAACACATCCTCCTCCTACAACTTAATAAACTTTACAGCTTTTTTAAATTGGGAAGAAAAGAGGAAGGAGAAAAACTAATTCCAGCATTTTCATTGCCCTTATTATTTATTCTGTGGCTCGTACATTTAACCCACTGGTTTTCACTTGGTATATATTGTTGGGAAGAAATAAAAACAGCTACCAAGCAATCTGTTGTGGACTGTAATATAACATTGGAATTCTGCACCCACATTACTCTGGTGAAGGATATCAACCGACTGAATTTCTGAACTGCCGCTGTATTAAATAAAATGGCTATGCAGTGGCAAAAGCTCAGTCCAGCTCAATTCCAGCAACTGCAAGATTACTGCGGCTGTAAGTAAATATTTTTTATGTTCTTTTTGATTTGAATTAGTTTATTATTGTTATTGGTGAGTACTGTCAGCTAACATTTGATATAGAGAGAATATGGAGTTTCATAGATCTAGTATGTTCAGTTTGCTATAGTTCAATTTGACTTGAAACCATTCTATGCCGTCTATAAATATAATGGTGTCATTACACACAAGAATATGTTCATATTTTGCCTTTATTGAGACTTATTTTACTTGATCATCAAAGATTATTCTGATAATGTGTGTAGATAACCCATTTTCTCACTCACATTATTTGTAAAATTTTAAAGGTCTGGCCTTTTTGTTCATATATGATATATTCTATAGCATAAGTGATGATCCTATTGTAAGTTAAATGACTGCCAAGTATGAGTGCATTGTAGTAAACTGCAACTTCTCCTCAGTATTCAAAGAATATATATTCTCTAGTTATCCTTATTTGCAATATTCACAATCCATGAAATTAATTATAAAGTTTCTACTATTTGCCATAGATTCTTTATTCTTAAATTATGTTGTTTGGAAAGTAATGTCACATTTATGGAGACAGAATAAAAACCTGTCCAAATGTAGCAAATGTTGAATTTGTCAAGAACATACTCATCATTATTTGCAATGGCAAAAGTTCACTATGAAATTAATTCTTTTATTCCTTGTTGAAAAAAACTGGGATTCTCGACAAAAATAATTTTGATAATACATTTCTTCTTTACTTTTGAAGATTTTGCCTCTAAGAATGATCTGAATAAATCAATATTTGAAGGTGTTAGATCCAGTGAAGAGGGATGCTATAGTAGCACCTAACAATTTGATTTACTGAGTTTATTTTACTACTATTCAATATCCTGGAAGCTGAAGGTTGTTCAAAAGAGGATATAGGTATTGTTTTAGCTAAACATCCTGCTCTGTAGAAGAGGTGTTATATTTATGATCAATTGTTGGTTGCTATCTACTTTTTATAATATAGTGAATAAATGTGTGTTGCAACATTTTCTAGAGCTAAATCAATTGGGATTGCAATTCTTGGCTGGTTCATTCAGTCCAAACATGCCAAAGAGGGAAGAAACATAAGTAATGAAAGATTGAAAACTTTGATTTTATACATACCATGATATTGAAGATAAAAAATATGTCATTATGATATATTTCAAGGAATATTAAGAATCTGTTAAATATAATGTCTCAAGTCAATGTGTACTGATCTGGAGCTATCTGCCAACTGAACTGGAAATCTAAATAATGATTATAAATAATGTGAAGTAATTTTGTACCATGGTGCTAGTTGCCTAAAAGACAGTGTTGAGAAGAATTATATTTAGATAGACACCCATATACTGGTAAGATTACTCATTTAACCCAAAAAGGTACCAAGTTTTTGAGGACAATTTTGTAAATTTGACTTAATGATTTTAGAAGGGCTAATAGAGAGAGAATGGTTCATTATAAAAGGTGGCTATAGATTAATGAAATGATCAGTATGGCACAATGTTTATATTGGGAAAAAATATTATCTGATTTGCTTATGATGATGTCATCAGATGGCGGTCAACATGGATTTTAGAATTTTTATTACAACTTTCTTACAATTTTACAAAAAAAAACACACTTTTTACTTAAAAAATTATGGCCAAAATTTGAATGGAACAACCGGGATCCGTATTCATAGCAAACAATTAATAGCCATATACATTTCATAGCTGGATAAATTCATGGCTTTATCTCACTGATCTGGTGTTGCTAATCTAACTATAATTGAAGAAACTCATGAAGTGATGCTATGTAGATATTTTTAACCATTGTTTTTAAAAGGTGTTTTTCGAATCTCTGAGATTATTAACAAAAAAATTAGATTTAATTTCTATAATGTTTTTTTTAATCGAATTTGAAAAAAAAGTAAACTTAGGAACATTTAATAATCTTTTCTTTAATTGAAACTTCCCTGCTAGTGCTACACTACAGTTGTTGGATAACCTCTGGTAAATATGCTTTTATTCAAAACTTTTGTCAGCAATAAGTTAAAAAAAATCTTTTTAAATAAAGTCATGTAGTAATTATCACTGAAATGATGAATTCTAAAAACTGAAATTTATAAAAATCTGCAAGTTAACGTTTTAAAATTAAAATATTTTAATTCTGTTTTTTGAAACTGTCTTGATTTATTTTTTAATTTTTGGATACCTAAAAAATGAAGTTAATCTTTAAAAATCTGTGATTAGAGTATGAGGTCCGATATAAAAAAAAAATTTAATACCATACAATTCGATTCTAAAAAAATTAAATTTTTTTGTTAATAATCTCTGAGATTAAAAAAACACGTTTTAAATACAATGATTAAAAATACTTAAATTATTTACTTTACTATGCTACGTAGGATCACTTCATAAGAAATTTCAATTAATTAGTGATGTTGGTAGTTTAGTGTCCCAAATTATCACGTTTGTTGTGATAAAGGGCAATTGGTCAGTTACAGCAACATACTATAAAGCAGATATCAAATCTAAGAAAAATAAAAATAAACTCGTTTCAGAGTCAAAAAAATGTGATACCATGTGGTTTATTTTTTAATTTTTGGAATGGATGCAAAAGAAAGCTCTAATAATATACATTTAGATTATGTGACCCATTAAAAACATTTATACTGTCACTAATTACTACAAGTTTTATCACATTTTAATCTAAGTTTTTGCCAGCTCAGCACTTTAAGGTTGAAATTTTGTCTGGTGCCCTTTTTGTCCGCACCCTAAAATCAAGGGAGTTTTTTTTTCTTCACTTTTTGGGGTTGCATCAAGAGGGAACTTTTATTTTTCACTTTCTGGGATCAATATCGAGAGGGAAATCTTTTTTCAATTTTAGGGGACAAAATTCAGGGGGGACTTTTAGTTTTCACTTTTTCGTTAATCCTTACTATAATTTGAGAAATCTGTGCACGTGTGTGCGTGTGTGTGCGTGTGCTCCAAGATAACTTGTTGACTTTTTAAATTTCAGTTTTTAGAATTCATCATTTCAGTGATAATTACTACACAACTTTATTTAAAAAGATTTTTATTGCTGTTAAAAGTTTTGAATAAAGTGTGTTTACCAGAGGTAATCCAACAACTGTAGCATAGCACTAGCAGATTAGTTCCAATTAAAGAAAAGATTATTAACTATTCCTAACTACTTTTTTTTCAAGATCGATTCTAAAAAAAATTATAAAAATTAAATCTAATTCTTTTGGTAATAATATCAGAGATCCGCAAAAACACGTTTTAAAAACAATGATTAAAAATACTTAAATTATTTACTTTACTATGCTACATAGCATCACTTCATGAGTTTCTTCAATTATAGTTAGATTTGCGACACCAGATCAACAAGATATAGCCATGAATTTATCTGGCTATGAATTGTATATGCCTATGAAATGTATATGGCTATTTGCTAAGAATCATTTGCTATGAATGTTCCGTAATCCAGAACAACCACAGTATTTTACTTTACAGAATTATGCCAATATATATGCACCACCTATTGATCATATGCACAACAGATTTCTAGCTGTATTTTTGTATCTATCATCTAGAACTGAGTGATGGGGGATGTGGTCGCAATTTGGCGACAGTGGCACAGGGTTAACTAGTTCTGTCAAAAATCAAACCAAACTCTCTTGCAGGATCATAAACTGACATAATCAATTATAATTCACTGCTGTTTATAGATTAGACAAATTATAGAAAAATTGGTATACATAAAATTCTGCCAGAAATAATGTTGTTAACATTGAAGGAGATACAGACTCATTTAAATCTATTATCAGATTTATTTAAATTTATTTTAAGTAATGACTTAAAAGGAAAATTCAAGCATATGATTTAATCCAAAAATATTTTTTGATTGTTGCTGATTGAAACTACATGAGCATCAGGAGTTTCTTAAAATTGACTGTAGAATTTACCCAAAATGAATTGATTAGTTGAATTTTATTAGTTAAAGAGATTGAACTATTCAAAATTTTATGGACTAAATACATTGTATTTTTGCATGTTTGAGAAAAATATACTTTCAAAAATGTAAATTTTCCAAAATATCTAAATATGATTGTTTTTATTAATTTAATGATAATAATAAAAATGGGAGGAAAAACCCATACATAGCATATACCTATTGCAAGCACAAGACCCTGATGTTGACAAACATCTGACCCATCAGTGGTTGCGGAGCTCTGGGCTGAAACCAGAAACAGTAGGGTTTATCCTAGACGCTCAAGACCAAAGCCTGCTAACAAGATCTTATCAGGCACATATCTTAAGGAATGAGGCAGATCCAAAGTGTTGCTTCTGTGCATATGCTGAGGAGACTATTGACAATCTAATATCTGGCTGCTCTACCCTAGCCCCAAATGAATTTAAGAATAAGCATGACAGGGTGGGGCAATACCTTCACTGGAAGATATGCCAAGATATGCTAATACTATAACCTACCCTACGCACTAAAGATTTCAAAGATCATAAATGCTACCTTATAGACATGACCATCCCGTCTGATAAGAACATCTCAGCAAAGGAATTTGGAAAACTTTCAAATTATAAAGATCTGGAAATAGAAATAGCAAAAATGTGGCATTTAAATACAACCACTATCCCAGTAGTAGTAGGAATGCTAGGAATGATTAAGAAAACGACTGATGCACACCTTTAAAAAATCCCCTTTATCTAAGATACTAAAGATTGTGCTAACAGGCACTGCTCACATACACAGAAATGCTCTCTCAAGCTCCCTGCCTAAGCCTTATACCCAACTTATGTGTCTTTGTGTGAAAACTCTCTCTGTCTTTCTTTACATGAACTTTGTATTTGTTTAAATGTTTTTATAATAATATTTCAATTATATGTGCGTGTTTGTACCCAATGGGTAGAAGGCAAATGAATGATATTAAAAAAATTGCTCAATAACTTCCTAAGAAAAACCTTCATTTACCTTAGGTCTTAGGTGAAAGACTTGGTAAATAATTGTATCAAACAGCAAATCAAGGAAATAAAAAAAATAATAATATTAATACTAATAGTAATAATACAACATTTATACAAAGCACGCTTTCTCAGGAACCTCAATACTCCCCACTAGACAAAAGCACTTGAAAACCTGTGTAATCATTGCAGTAAAAAATATATGGCCTATTAAAGAAGAGTATCAATATTTGAAGAAAATGCAACTTGTCAACAAAGTTATTTACATAACACAGGGCAGGAACTACAAAATGTGTCTATTTACCGAGTTCATATTAGTATGAAAGTCTTGAAACAAAAAAGGTTTTATTTTTTATTTAAAACTTGCTAATGTTTGAATGTCCCGGATATCATAGGATAATTGATTCCAAAATCTGGGTGCTATATAGCTAAAACTCCTGCGCACAGGAGTCGTATTCACAAAACAAGTTCTAAAGTCAAACTGTCTAAATCTTGGATGTTAATAAGAATTTATTTTATTTATAATAATTTATATTTTTATTCATATGAATTTGCTATTTGCAATAGGAGTAATCATATATGTAAGAAAATATAAATTAATTTTCACCCCAGTTTACTCATTTTTCTTTTTCTCTTTCTCTTTACTTTGAAACACACATATACTAAAAACATGTTTACTTTTTAATTAAGTATTTTTCTGCCTTGCATATTTTTAATCATAGATGATTTCATGAATAATTGGGAAATGTTATGGATTTGCTTTTGCGATTATTCTTAATAAAGAAAAGCAAAAAGATATATTCATTGACTAAATATTCTAAATGTCTATATATTGCATTACTGCATTACAAAATCCTTTTTAGTTTTACGATGCTTATATAAGATTAGAAAGCACTCAGCACATACCTCTGCCAATGCCATCGAAAGTGGAAGTAATTGTGCATGGATCTGCCACGTCCACTCTTACACAAAATTTGATTGAAATTCAATCAGAACTTTTGGAGATATTGTGTGGACAGACATGACATTTTAGCGATATTATGTAGTATGGACATAAAACTACAATGTATGGGAGGGAATTGTGCATGGTTCCGCTCCAAAATGTAATCATTTCTTCCATAGCCTATTGTCCACCTTTCCACAAAGCTTCATGGAAATTCATCAAGAACTTTTGGAGATATCGTGTGGACAGTCATGAGTGTATAGATAAATGTATGGGAAAAAAACAGAAAAATATCTCTCAATCAGAAAAAATTCCTGGATCCACCATTCCATTGCCCACCCTTCTACAAAATATCATTGAAATCCATTGGGTACTTTTGGAGATATTTTGTGGACAGATGGAAAGACAGAATGGAGCTATAAATTTCAATATTTACTCTGTAAAAACATTTTTTTTTTTTTTAAATTCCACGCAAAATAAGTTTTTAGGATGTATTCAATTTGCAAATTTCACACTTGTTTTTTTTTTTTTAAATTCAGAATTTTTTAGTGATCACTGACCAGCAAAAGTAACTTATTCATTGATCACCGCTTTTTCCAATTTGTTAATTGATCACCCCCAACATGGCATGCTGCCAAAAGACATTCATCACATGACAGTTTCTATTGAGTGACTAATTAGACCTAGACCTGTCTATCATTGGATGATCAAAGTGAAAAAAAATAAAAAGCTAGTTTATTGCTCTATCTTCTTTTAGTTTGCAAACTTTTTAAGGCCTGGAAATGAACCCAGCCATGAACGTTGAAAGAAAATAGTTCTCTATATTCTTATTTCACATGTACTATCTTTTATTAAACACTGATTGGGAACAATGTAATTTCATTTTATTTTCAAAAACTTTATACCTTGTTATATTTTACTCTTGGATATTGCTTTGTGGTAAAGGTATTGAACTGAAGGCAGGTTTGGTATGTCAACACCTGTCCTTGGCTGATTGTTACATATTCACCTTACAAAAACAAAAGACACTTTCTGTAAATGGCTAGCTAAGTAACAATAAAATTCATAATAGCAACAGCATTTAAATATCTATAACTTGTCATATTCTGTTGTCACTGAGAAAAATTATATAAATATAAACTGATGTTTGCTGTCATTCTGTTGAAAGTTTAATATATTACCTTAAGCCAAAATGAAAACTTTCGCTTGCATAAATTTTGGCACCAATAAGCATTTAGTAAATCAAAAAATATTTTAGTTTAATATTATATCTCTATTGGATTCTGTTTTAATGGATTGCTTGGGATGAAAATATGTTGTCAAACTACAGTACAAAGTCTGGAGTTGACTTTGTTTTCCTACCGTAACAAGAACAAGAACAATCCTTACCAAATTTAGGGGAGTAAAAATTAACATTCCCGTACCATGATTTGAAGCCACGGCCAACTGATTGGTAGGCTGGTCTCTTACCAACTGAACTAAATTGACAAGTCTCACATATCTACAAAATGTATCTTACAAGGGCTTATTTCATTCTAATAAATAATTAAATTTATTCTAAAAAATATTTTAATAATTATTAAATTATTATGTATACAATACAAAAGTTGCTGTAATCATCTTCAGTTAGAATACAAGTAGGAGTGGAGTCGAGCCTGCAGCAGCCAGGCTTGTTTTTAACTATTGTTGGTTTCAGTAATTATATAAATACAGACACTCTCAATGTCTTTGATTTGTTTATATACACAGCTCCTGGTGGCAGCTATATACAGATCATATTAGAATATATAATGATTCAAATAAAAATGTAAGAACAAAATGTTTCATAATCTTGAAGAGAAGGCACTTGTCAAGGTGTTTAGAGATCTACTTTTATTGTATTTGTTTTGGGCTTAGAGTATTGATAAACATTTTTTAAAGTTAAGGAAATGTTCCCAAATCATGAAAATATGCTTATCTGATATTGTATGTATAAACACAATTTATTAACCAACCAAATTTACCTTGAAACTAATCACAATAGATGTCCTTTGAATTTCACAAGTTTGACTTCCTCAGAAGTAGCGTCCTTAAATATGTATTGTTCAAATATAAACAAAATCTGTTCTAAATCCAACATGTCTGTCTGCCAGCCATATTTTCTGACATCTCAAGAGTGCTAATTGGAGATACCTGAATTATCTTAGTTCATATTAACATTTCCCCATTCTTATCTTTTGATGGTAGGTAAACGTTAACACTAGGTTTCCATTTACCAAAAAAAAAATGTAGCTTGACCAACTATGCAGACGATTCCTTGGGCTCTGATATATACCCCAGGATCTTAAAGGAAGGCACCCCTTTCTTCGTCAAGGTGACCACAACTTGTACATCTGTTAAGATTCTTGAAACTCATGCAAGCTTCACATCAGCTTTATCCAACCCATGTTTGACATCAATTGCTAGGAAATATATGCCTAGTTATAAAGTTTTGCAAAGAGTGAATTGATTGCATTTGACTTCAGCTGCTAATCCATTGTCCTATATAAATGACACAAGAATATCATGGATAGTTCTGTATAACCAATGTATGACAAGCAAGACAGAATTATTACAAAAATCAGCTACTATGAGCATCAGTCACTGCTTTTAGGAGGAAGAGACTGCTAACATAATGAAAAATACTTGAGATATCAGTGAGTGAGGAACCTGACTGTTTGACCTTTCTCTCCAGAGGATTGTTGAAGGGAAATGCATGCTATCAGCTCAACTTTTGCCTAAACACAAATATGTGTTCCTTATGCTTGAGAATCAAATCAAAAATCAGATTTTTCAGCTATTAAAAAGCTTGTAGACCTTGACCAATATTCACATCATCTTTCTTGTAAAGAAATGATTATCATGCATTTGATACATATCCCAATACACACAGGCTTATACATATGTACCTGTCTATTAATTTGTTTTCTCCATTAGAAACTGTATTTGCATGCGGGTGTGTGCGCACACACACACACACACACACACACACACACACACACACACACAGGAGAATGCATTAAAATTAGATCCTAAAAAAGGAGAATAACATGTATCAAATAAAGAGAAGGTATTATCTTTCATTATTTATTAAATCCAAGGAAAACTTACCTAATTGTTGGTAAACTTTGGCTGTATGGCAGAATCACTGAAAGTTTTAAGTTGTGAGTTGTTAAATAACTAGGATTGAATATGGTAGGGACAGCAGATGTTGATTTTCAGCTTCATACTTGATTGAAAAAATAAGACACATCATCATTCTGAAAATAAGATAGCAAAAATAATACCTGTATTGTGGGAAATTTGTTGTAGAAGGGATATTCTGGTAAAAAGTTCTCTAGAAAGTAACTAGTAGTCAGTATTTTTATAATCCTAGAATAGTAGTAGAGAATGTTTTGCTATTTCAAATATTTTATAATTTTAAGAAATACTCTTCATTTAGTTTTAAATGATATCCTGTTACTTACCCTAAAAACAAGAATAGAAACTTGAAAAATATAATCAGGCTTTCAGTGATTCCTTAGAAATGATTTTTACCTTCCAATTATTGTGGTGAATGGGTACAATTGATTGTAAGTACTCACTGCTTGGATTTAGCTAACAGAAGTTTATTCAGCATGTGCCACTTTTTTTTTGTTTTAATTTCTTTTTTTCTTTTTTAACTTCCTGGGTAATAAGTGTTATTTTCTGATTGATTATGTCTAAAAAGTATTGAAAATGGCTATTAATTCCCTTCAAACTTTGCTTTTGTGATCAGAACATTGAAATTTTTGTATTTTACTTATTTTGCCACAGACAGCTTAGGGAAGGTACTTGAAGGCTGCAGACTCCTTTCTAGAGCTGTGACAAATTATTGTATGTGCAGTGGTAGCATCAACACCTTCCAGGGATCAACCAGTGGCTTGATACTCGATAGGCATGCCAAAATATGCCTTGTAGGCCTCGCACATCTTAGCAGAAGCTGCCACAGAGTACTTGTCAGGGGCCAAGGTCAAAGCCTATGACTTTGTCAGTCAACAGATAAAGAAGATCCTGGAATACAAGGAATTCTCCAAGGACAAAGCAACTTGGTACATCTTTGTCACAGTGTTTTGGGACTTTCAGGGTAATCACAAGGGCAAAGTTTATGTGGTGCTGTTTGAGACTATGGTGTGGAACACCAGTAAAATGGGCTGCAGGCTGTCCCTCAAAGTCCATATCCTTTATATTCATCTTGATAAATTCAATGCAAATATGGTACAATATTTGGAGGAGCAAGGCAAGCACTTCCACTAGGATATACTGGACTTTGAATGCTGCTACCAAGGAACATATAAAGAGAACATGATGCAAGATTATATTTTAGAGTCTGGTTTGTGAAAGTGAATTACAGTACAATTGTAAATTTTGAAAATCTACTCACTTCTAAATCTTTTGTTTTTGGAGGGAATAATAGCCATTTTTTATACTTTTTACACATAAGCAATTAGAAAATAACACTCACTACCCAGGAACAAAAATCATGTTGCACAGTGTAATTTATATTTGACTTTATAGATGTTACAACCAAATATTCTTGAATAAACTAACAGTCATGTAGCATTAAACTTGTTTTAACTAATTAGAAGAGTAAAATATGCGTATTTATGCTGTTTGGACTGATAGATAATGTCATTAAAAATCCTGATGAACTAGTTATATATTTGATAGAACAAGAATATTGCACTCATTTAGCAGGTTTTTATTTCAACATACTCTGTTGTCACTTTGTGTAAGAATATCATCATTAGCATGAGTGATTAAAAAATGAATCTGGTCTTATATTCTCTGTCTTGTGATCCAGTAATGACAGTTGCACAGAATCTTTTAAAAACTGACTGGGAGGGAATGGGAATAAACATAGATGGCGAATACGTAAGCCACTTAAGATTCGCCAATGACATCTCCATGACATCAGAAGCATCCGAAGAACTACAAAACATGTTAACTGATCTAAACAGGGAAAGTAAAAAAAGTAGGCTTAAAGATGAACAAAAATAATGTTCAACGATAAAGTACCCAAAAAGGTCATACAAATAGGAGAGGCTCTAGAAGAGGTTGATGAATACATCTACCTAGGACGGGTAATAAAGCTGCGAGGTTGGAAAGCATTTGGTATGAACCGAGACATTCTGAAGAGCACCTTGCCAATGTGCCTAAAGCATAAAATATACAATGGCTGCATAATACCAGCCATGACATACAGATGCTAAACATGGAAATTAACAAAACAAGCTGAAAACCAACTTAGAATAGCACAGAGAGCTATGGAAAGAGCAATGCTAGGGATAACTCTAAGAGATAGAAAAAGATCAACATGGATCAGAGAGAAGACCAGTGTGATAAATATTATACAAATAATTAAGCAGCAAAAACTGGTCACCTAGCAAGAATAAATGACAATAGATGGGGGAAAAGACTATCAGATTGGTGCAGTAGGAAAAGACAAGACACAAGATGGAGGGACAAGATAGAAAAGTTAACGTTAAGACGTGGCAGAGATATATTTAGGGTGAATGGAAGTATTATGTTGGTCAAAAAGTTAATTCTGTGTTGTTAGATGGCATAAGAAGCATTTAACTAACTTCAAAAAGATCCCCTTTTTTTTATTGTGACAACTGTCACATCAGTGTGCATTTTTTTAAAAATTGTCAAGATTGGCATATTTTAATTTATTTAATTGCTAACTTTGAAGATGGAAGAAAATAAGCAATATTCTTTTATTTTAAGAAGTATAAGCATGTAATTGAAACTCAAAAAAGATTGGTGCAGCTTATGGAGAAGGTACTGTGAATGAGCAAACATGTTAAAAGTGGTTTGCAAAGTTTTGTGCTGGAGATTTCTTGCTGAATGATGCTCTGCTGTTGAGTAGACTAGTTATGGTTGATAGCAATCAAATCAAGACATCACGTGAGAATAATCAATGTTATATGAGGTGGGAGATAGCCATCATACCAAATCAAGCACTAAAAATTATTTGCACTAGCTTGGTTATGTTAGTTGCTGTGATGTGTAGCTTCCACATTAATTAGGTGGAGGAAAAAACCTATTGGATCCTATTTAAGGACAGCAATCAATGAAAAGCATCCAGAAATAATTGAGAGAAAGGGCAAAATATCCCATCAGGATAATGCTTGACCACATGTTTCTTTGGTGACAAGGAAAAAAATTGTTTCAGCTTGGCTGGAAATGTTTCACTCCTCTTCCGTATTCATCAAATATTGCATCTTTGGATTACTATTTATTCTGGTCTTTAGAGAATTATCAATGCAAAAATAAATTCAATTCCCCGAAAGGCTGCACAAGGCTTCTCAGTTCTTTGCTGAGAAAAAGTTCTTCAAGGTTGGAATTAGGAAGTTGCCTTAAAGATGGCAGAAGAAAGTGGAGCAAAATAGTAATAAAGTTGGTCAAGATTCTGTTTAGTTCACATCACTGTTTTCATAGAAAAAAAATGTCATTTTTATGCCATTTTTATGTGCTTTCGTTTCTTCTGGAAATTTGTCAATTTTGAGAAAAATTAAGTTTTTAAGTTTTTTTTTTCCTTTGGTGGAAGGGGTTCTATTTACAATATAACTATAACACTAAACTGGACCCTTATTTTCGGTCTGTCATACAAAACTGCAGCTGTGAAGTATTCGGTTACTTTCTTATTACCATCATGTAGTTTACCCCTTGTAAAGGTTATTATCTGAGCTTTTTTGATATTATTAAAATGTTTTACAAAGACAATGAAAAGGCAGTTTTAACTTTTATACAGCATTCAGTGCTTGCAGATTGTGTATTTTGTTCCAAGTGTGGTATGGAGTGCAATTTTTTTCCCAACGACTAACATTTTATTTCTGAAATAAGTAATGGTGTTATTTCAATTTTTGTCAAACTCCAGGACAAAGTCAGGAGTTGACTTTGTTTTCCTACCATAACAAGAACAAGAAAAACAACAACAGCAATCCTCACCAAAATTAGGGATGTAAACCGATATGTAAAATCCCCATTCCCCATCTGTGATTTGAACTCACGACCAAGTAATCGATAGCCGGTTGTCTTACTGACTGAGCTAAGTCTTAGATATATTACAAAAATTTATCTTACAGATACACATGGGCTTATTTCATTCTAATAAATAAATATAGAAAAGAAAAATATTTTTATAATTTTGTTATTTATAAATACAATACAAAAGTTGCAGTAATCATCTTCAGTCGGAATAAAAGTTGGAGTGGAGTTTGACCCTGATACAAGTACATATTCTGCATGCATCAAAGGATGTAATGTTCCTTTGATTCTTGAAAGTCCTTGGGTATTTTTCCCTCAATTATTAAAAAATGTATTTTGTTTATCAACAAAGTCAATTTTGGGGGATGAATGAGAACTTTTATAGACTGATGATTTCCATTACTTCTCCCTATCTCAACTGTGCAGTAATTGGTGTTATTACAATAATAGTTTAACATATCCTTTTATTAAAAACTCTATTAAGCATTAGAAAAGGAAAGATCTGATAATGGTTTTGTATTCATTACAGTCAGAAACTTGTTTGCTCATAAATGTGGCACATGAATGAATTAATGTATGTAAATAGTCCTATTTCTTGGATATTAATTAACAAATCACAATCTACTTTACAAATTAAAGCTAAAGACAATTATTATTTGATCTTCTCATGGTTAATGAAAGGTGCAAGGTATTCAATAGTTTATCTTTTTCTAAAATATTTTCAATTCAACTTCATTACTTCCATACATTATTTTGATTTACTTAAAGTTTTACTGAAGGGGTGTGGGGCTGAAAGGATATCTAGTGGGCCTGGAAAATGAATAAATGAGAATCTTTTTAAGGAAAGCAGCTGCTAAAAATCATAAATGGTGTGAAGTGAAGCTATTTTTATGAAGTACACAGCTGCGCTACAGATGCTGACAGCTTTCTATGACATGCAATATGCATGATAAATGTACCAAAATGAACAAACATTCGCTACTGGTTAACATGCATAACAGTCTGTAGTTGTAGTGCAGTTTTCTGTCTTAGTGTGGATATTAAATTCACACTAATTGTTGAACATGAACTTAGGTAAAAAAGATGCGTTATGCATCATCGCATGATTCACCTTAACTGTACTGTTGTGCGAAAATATTGACACTTGTCTGATAGTAGCATCATCCGCAAAGTTTTCACAAAAACATGACATATGTCGTTAAATTGCCTGAAATCTATTAATTTTATCATAATAATCTGAGATCGGGCAATGTCCATGACTGGTCAGCACAGTGGTTTTGTGACGCGAGCAAAACAAAAGAAACTCTTATTCACATGGAACACTTGGTTTTCAAGCCTCTCAGTGAAGAACTGAATTCTGTTTTGAGTAACGTCATCATGATTGTCTATTTTATCATGGGAAGAGCTTTGAATTCAAGACTTTTCAGTGCATTGTGTGAAGAGATGGGAGCTGAGCATAAGCATCTGCTCTTTCACTGTTCCAAGAGGCGGCTCACACGTGGCAAAGTATTATGCAGAGTTTCTGGACTGTTGGATGAAGTGACTGCTTTCTTGGAGTCATCAAACCATGAACTGGTCAAAGCAGTCAAAAAGCACACCTGGAAAGCCTGGCTTACCTTGCTGATATTTTTGCAAAGGTCAATGAAATAAAATTGTCGCTGCAAGGGAGGCAGAAATTATTATCGACAGTACGTCTTCCATACACATTTTCCAAGAAGAACTTTTGCTGTGGTATACAAAATTACTAAGAAGTAATTTTGAGGTTTTTCCCACCTTAAAAGCATTTATTGACAAGGATGAGACTGAGGAGGGAGTTACCGAGGCTGAGAGGGATGTGATACAAAAGCATTTGCAGCAACTGAGCTTCAACTTTTCAAAGTACTTTGGTGATGAGACTGAGGACACTAAGTATGAGTGGATTGTGTCACCATTTACGGCCAGTACTCAGTCTGTTCCTGATTCTTTGCAGGAGGACTTCATTGATTTAAATAACGACTTGACTCTTAAGCCAGTGTTTGAATCTTCAAAGTATTTGGTTAAAGATGGTCAGCAATTCGAAGTTTCAAGCCCTTGCGTTGCAAGCAGTGAATATTTTACTTCCATTTCAGACAACATATTTGTGAATTTTCAGCTTTAATGCTAATAAAAACTAAGCAGCGCAATAGACTTAATGCTGAATGGGACATGAAACTGGCATTGGCACAGTCGGTTGTCCCACAAATAAAAACCCTTGTAATAAATAAACAATCTCGCAAACAACTAACACTACTTTTTTGTACAATTTGAATTTATCAAAATAAATGTTTAGTGGGAATATGGTTTCTGAATGTCTGAGTTAGAGTTCTGGAGCCTAGGTTTTGTCCAAGGTTTTTGGCCATTTTATGGCCAAATTAAACAAATCTTGCCTTTTTTTAAAAGCATTTGGCTATGGACCTTTTGGTTTGGCCATATTTAAATTAAGAGTAGAGGTCAAAGATTTCATTGATAACCTTGGAAGATATTGTGTTGTGGACATATAGCTACGATACAGTGGAGGTAACTGTACATGGATCTACCCCAAATTGAATCGCTTCCTCCTTAGTCCATAGCCCATCCTTCTAGAAAATTTAATTGAAATTTATTGAGAATCTTTGGAGATATTGTGTTATGTGGACATATAGCTACAATACAGAGGATATAACTGTACATGAATCACTTCCTCCATAGTTTCAGCAGAAGGCCTAAATAATAGATCGTGGACTATATAGTAATAAACTGTCTTTTATTTTTATATATA
>VCCN01003880.1:332905-345014 GCA_006491835.1 Architeuthis dux
GGGGGGGGGGCACTCAAGAGTATGTGTGCCTAGACAGCAAAAAAAAATTATCTTAAAGATCTACATCCATTAACCAAGTTGAAAAAAATAGAAACAATAGTTGTTAGTTTTTAGAAAAAATGTTTTTTACGGTTTTACGAGGGGTGGGGTGTTCGCACATGTTGCAGTTGTAGTACCCATGCTAACCAATGTACATCACCAAAAGCATATTTCAATGTGCTCAGGAACTTTGGAACTGGATCATTCAATCTTCAATGGACGAAGTTCACCTGATCCAATCAGTTTTGCTTTCTCCTGAATAAGGTGGACGGCAGGGTATGTGTGCATCAATATTCTGGGGAAGTGATGGCACCAGGATGCACTGTGGGAAAACAACAAGCTACTGGGATTCATTCATATAGAAGGTATTTTGTTGTGTACCACCTACCTCAACATCATTGAAGACTAGGTACACCCTTTCATGGCAATAGCCTTCTACAATGGCAGTGGCATCTTTCAGCAGCACAATGCACCCTGCCACACTGCACAAGTTGTATGGGAATGGTTTCAGGAACATGAAAAAGATTTCACTATGTTACCTTGACCACAAAATTCTCCAGATCTCAATCCCATTGAGCACTTATGGGATTTGTTGGACCAACAAGATTGCTCTGCAGATCCTTCACCACGTAAATTGCAGCAGTTAAAGGACCTGTTAGCACCCTGGCCCCAGATCCCAGAAGAAACCTTTAACGGTCTTGTAGAGTCCATGTGTTGTGTAACAGTCATTACTATTGCGTAACCTGCAGCATACAATTCAGCGGATGCCGGACTTGCACAGAAGAAGGACAGACAAACATTGTGTTTTTAAAAATGCTTTTATTCTGCCATAAGTTCTCTCACATGAAACAAAAACCGACGTAGCAGTTTTCAAAACATATACAAACAAAACACGCGGCCGATTTGTTTGGGGAATAAGAGAAATAAAGAGACTGATGAACTTAGGGCATCTGTTGGTCACAGGTACTTAACTTTGCATGTGTCGAGGCCACGCGCTTCTACTCTTTCTCTTTGTGTGACTGACAATCAAATTGGTCCCTTATTTTAAGCTTGTGCTTTGACTTTGGTCCACCCCTTTTTGACACCTCCATTCATAGCATGCCCACTCCATGTTCTCTGCCCCCAAACATCTGTTTTTGATCAAAGTCTCATTCCTACTCCACCCATGGTCACTTTAAGCTAATTTACTTATCTTTATCTCTATGCTGAGAGGTCAATAACTCATCCCTCACATTACTAAATTGGCTTTTCCCAGCTGTCATCATTTCTGACTTATCTTAGCACCCCTACAGTGAATTTTGGTAGTTGCTTTTGTTTTGCCAGTCTTTCCGACACCAACCCTAGTAAATGTATTTTTGAGTGTCCAACTCCCGAATTCTTTCCTGGCCAGGACTGGCGCTGAGCATCCAAATTTGACCTCAGGCGGTCTGGGAAGAAATATATCCCTTTTTCTGACCATGAGAAGATTTTAGTTTTCTGGTGTTAACTTAATTAAATTAAAACTGCAGGCTTTAATTAGAACTAATTACAGGTACTACTGACCATAATGTAACACATGCCTGATTGAGTAAGAGTTGCTTTGTGGGCATATAGAGGACCAACACCTTATTAGGCAGTTGGTCATAAGGATTTGGCTCATCAGTGTATAAACATTGTTTGGCAAGGTAGACAATTTTGTTATGCAAATTTATTATGGAACATTGCTGATATGTTTGAGAGGGTTGTTTTTTCTCAAATCGGGTAAACTCTAGATCCACAACTACATGCACACATATCTGTGTATGTTTTATTTTACATTGCTTTATTCTACTCTGGTATGATATATGGATTATCGAATATTTTAAGGGTGGAGGTTTCCTCATGAGGATGAAGTAAATCCCTTATCCTAATGAGATTATCCAGAGTACATAGACTGAAAGCTTCATGTCAGGGTGGATTTTATAGGTTATTGGGGAAAATATTTAAAGCTTTAACTCTTAACGGGATTTGGATGTAAATGAACTTTTAAAATGGTTTTTCTTTTTTATACACTGATTTTTAAAAAATACTATAAAAGAACATGCTACTGCTTTTTAACTTTTATCTATAAATTAAAATATTATTACCTACCCCCCCCCCCACACACACACACACACAACCACATCCTAAAATTACATTAGTAATTCATTTTTAGCTAATGGTTGGTTAACTACTTGAATATCAAATGAGAAAATGTTATCATGTATGTCAGCAAAAACTTCTATTTAATACTTTAATCAAAAAGTTGTGCAAAAACTGGCCAGTGTTTGAAAGAAGATTTTTTAAATTTGGAAATTTACAGCTGTTCCACTAGGTCTCTTTCAACCATAACTAAATATCTGGAATAGGTTTCTTTTCTTTAACTCTCAGTTTCCATTGGCTAGCCTTTGCATAGCTTTGCTAATACCTTCTTGTTATAACCTAGGCTTTAATCCACTTATTTTCTTTATCTATTTTGGCTTAGGTAAAACATGGTGGGATTATCATCTATAAAATTGACTTTCTCTTTCGCTACATTTAACAACCCTAAGCTTTGGTATAGTCAGCATTAAAGCTAGTCAACCATCCATCCATACCCCTTTGCCAGAGATTCTAACAGTATTGACATTTTATTCAATCGGATAATCATTCTCAAAGATGTCAAGCATCAAGTCATCCTATATACATTGTTGTGGCAGAACAATAAGTTTCATATCTTTTACCTATCAACTATAATTTGGACAGCAGAAATGTACATTCAATAGATTATGTTACTCTAAGAATCTATATTATAATGATCTGATTTCTGTCTGTGGGTTTGTTACCATAACACAGCAAAAATGACACATCGTAGCAAGATTTTTGTTTGCAAAATATTGTTAAAATGCTCAAACTTGAAGAATAAAATAATTTCCAGATGATACCTTTGTTTTGTAACAAAATATATTTTTTACACATTTTATATAGAAATTTTTTTTTATAAAATAAAGGTATCATTATTTCATGCAAAGATTATTAATATTTTCATTTATTTTTATTTTCTGCTTCCATCATGAACATTTTCACAATTTATTACAAAAACAATTTTTCTTATACGTAAGTATGTGTATTCAAAAACCATTTAACATTTTTCTTGTCATAACGTCAATGATGAAACTAAAAAAACTGTATATCCTTTTGTTCTTATGTTAATAGTTTTGCTGCATATTAAGTATATATATATATATATATCCTTGTTACCAAGCCACCAGTTTTTTGTCTAATCCTTTTCAGTATGAGAGGGAAAGGTCAACAAGGAGGAAAGAAGAAGAGAGAGATGAGAAATAAATTTTATAAAGAGGAAGTGACTTGACATTGAGCTTAATGGCTGCTGGTACTAAAAATTAGTAAGATTGTAGTAATGGTTAACAATAATGATGGTTAAAAAATGATATGCATTTAATAAGCTATATTTAGCTTATGATATGTGGAATCTTCAATTCTAACGTCCTAAAATAATAATATAACACAATATATAAAATGATAATATAAAAGTAATAATCTTTGATGTACCAATATAGACAATAAGATTTTAATCTAAGACCCGGTTATAACACCTGGACTAAGAAGTATTTATACTATAGTGATGTCTTGAAGAAAGAAAATATAATTTTCAGTTTGTTTTCATATTTTAAAGATTTATTATGGTTTAAATTCTCTTATGTGAATTTGATCTAAAGAAAATTTATTACAATTCATACACTTTTTTGTTTACTATTTGTTTCTGGCAAGACATCTGAATTAGCCTTTAGCTATGCTGATTTAAAATTCATACAAATGTCCTGAAGAGAGAAAGTCATCAGTTGTTTTGCAGAGGTATCAGATACATAAATACGTAAATATCTTTACAACCTTAATTGTAGGTATAAAAATAGTATACAACATTGAAGGTTTTTGTAATTGAAAACTAAAATTAAAATAAATCATGTCAGAATCCTTTCTCATATTTAATGTGACTTTACTATAAAAAAATTGGATGAGATTTGTTTTTTCTCAAAGTAAAATTATTTAAAAAAACTTATGATGGGGTCTATAGTTGTTTTCATAGTTAACCAATCAAAGCTGCTGATAAGAAGAGGGCCATAAATGAATTTCAAAAGCATTTAATTGACCATATGAAGATCATCAATAAGTGGAGAGAAAAAGAAAATGTTGCCAAGATCCAAGTTGATGTTAAAGAGAAAACTATCAGCTTTGCAACCCCAAAAGAGCTGCAGAAACACTTGGCAGGAATGACGATACTCTGCATATATCTCTGTGCTATGGAATAGTCTTTCAAGATGGAAGCCAGTTTTCACATGCACAAAATCGGGTTTTTCTAGGTTTACCAGAAGAGAGAAGTCATGTGGAGAAATCATCTTACAGTTTAATGAGACCAAAGGTGAACATTTTTGCCTTAATTCTAAAAGATATATTTGGTTTAATGAGAACATTACTCGTCACCCAAAGAACATTATGCTTACTGTAAATGATAGTAGCATCATATTCAAGAGCTGCTTCTCTTTACCTAAAACATGAACGTTATAAAGGATGAGATAATGTATGGTATTATAATATGCAAATATATTCACTGAAACCATTATAAATAATATACAAGGGTCAATCAATAAGTTATTAGCTTTGATCTGAAATAGTGTTCAATCTATGTGATTAATATTCACCACTGAATAAAGTGCATTGACAAGGAATGAGATTATGCCAAAAAAATAAATATTTGTTGTATAAAATCTTTTCATCATTAGGCTACAGACTTATCCATGTACCTACGTATATCCATTGGTAACTCTGATGTTAGAGATTAGACACTGATCTTCCCATCTTTCAAGAAATTACTATATCTCTTGTACCATAGAGGGTTGATTGACAAATAATCTTAGGTTTTTCAGAATTAAAAATATAGATAGGTTAATTTTTATGCTATAGTTGAGAAGGTGTCTCTCATTCTCTTAGAATTTAGAAGGCAGGTTGGATTCAAGAATGATCTGATGGTCAGAGCTAGACTTGATCATTTTTTTTTGTAAGATAGAATTCAATTCTTTAAAAATACTTATCAAAGTTTGCACTCTAATTTAATTTTTATTTTTTACTTTTGTGTGGGAACATTGGTAGAATATTGTTAGAAGAAAGAATTGACAGAATCTCAAGATCCTCATGAGCTACTCAAAGGTTTTTTTTGTTGTCAAAATATCAAAATATTTTGGTAAGAACCTACTGGTCACTATCAGATGAAAATCAGAAAAGGAGTATCAATCTGGAATGGTCATTATCAGATGAAAATCTGAAAAAGAGTATCAATCTGGAATGGTCACTATCAGATGAAAATCAGAAAAAGAGTATCAATCTGGAATGGTCACTATCAGATGCAAATCAGAAAAAGAGTATCAATCTGGAATGGTCCTGTTGATTAGAAATTTGTGGATTAACCTAAAAAGATAACCTTACAACTTGATGCAACTTCTAAGTATATAAAACAAAAGTGGAATAAAAATACAAAATTCAGATTGACAGGTAATAAAAACCAGACCTGCTACCACAAAGTATTAAGAGATGCATATGCCCATCCAATCTGAATATTGTAAATTTTCATTCTTAATTCTCTTTTTTTAAAATGATCTGTTTTTCTGATGTCTCCTGTTTCACCACCTCTGTTCAGTGTCATATACATTTGTTGAGGCTGGCAATTATATTTCTGGTTTTATATAAATTTAACTTGATCGTAGGTTTGTGTCAAGTGTTAGAAGATTAATTTAACATTTAATAATTCACAAATCACACAAAATAGGTAAAATATTTGAGTTCATAAAAGTCCTTGTTATTTTATCAATTAAAATAATCAGCTCTGAGTCTTTGATTATTATCTGTTTGATTGAAAAGATGTTTTAACTGAAAAATAAATATATATTTGTGAAATGTGAAAATTACTTTTAATTTTTTAATTTTTGTTGTTGTCCTAATCAAATTAAGGCAGTTGCTTGTGGCTGTGTTTGTGAATATGTTATCAGCAATTATTGCTGGATGCAAATTGCTCTGCAGCATTATGTTCATTCATGGTCAGAGGGTAATCTATTTGCTGAAGATTATCTGCAGTCGGTAGATCCTCTTAAGGTTGGTGATAACAATTCTGATTAGCTTAAACAGCTTAAATTGTGTCACATGTGTAGATAGATGGGATTTTATGCAGTGAAAGTCTGTATGAAAAAAAAAATCCTTTTCATTTCCTGACTGGAACATTTTACTATTACTACGTCAGGTGGTACAGTTGGTGGTAACAATGGCTAAATCAGACCCCCAAGCCCCAATTCGGTTGAAAATGAAAAATTATCCCAAAGATCTCAACTTGGTTATTTTCAGCCCTGGACTCTGGCTCAGTAGTAAGTACATTGTGAGGCAATTTTCTTTAAACATTTACTTACACATAAAAAGTTGAATAAGCCAACAAATCATCAGCATACAACATGAATATCACATTATCCATGTGTTTTACATGCACATATATATGTATGTGTTTGTGTGTGTGTTTGTGTGTGTGTGTGTGTGTGTGTGACTTAAATCTTACTGGTCAGTATCCAGCCATAGAGTAGTAATAGTAGTCTATATACTATTACGCTGTCTTTAGATGTTGTTAAGAAGAAATGTAATCAGGTTTGGCATAAATCCCTGATTATAGTCTTAATAATCTTTTGGCATGTGAAATTATCTTTTTAGAAGATTACTTTAATATGAAATGGGTAGGAGATAATATTCTATGGAAAAACTTGGCCAATTTTGACTGCTTTTAATATCAGTTTTAAATTATTTTTTATTTTCATGATTGTATCTTAAAATCATCAGGCTTGCATGTTTGAGAATCATAAATACATATAGATAAGCTTCTTGACTGATCGTTTCTCACAGCTATATATATTAGATATATGAATGCCTGCTCATAAACATATGCGCAAGCACTAACAAACACAAATTTTAAAATATTGAACCTTATAAACGGTATTCAATACAATCAGATTAAAGTATTTTAAAATGTATATGCTATATGTACAAGTTTTAACTTAAATTTATAAATGAAGAAAACAAGGTAGAAATTATTACAGATTTTAATATTGGAAAACTCTGTAAAGGATACAGAAAAAGTTTTCTTTATATGGGAGAAAATTGAATCCTTACTCATGAGCAGAATAATTGTCTCAACAAAAACCTCTTCCTCTCTAGTTTTTCAAATGCTGAAAATGTTGGTCAAAGATATACTCTAAATCTTTTCAAATCACATTGTATTCTTCATATTGTTATATTTGCTATTTTTTTAAGAATTTATGTTTGAGAATATTGCATTTACTTTCCCCAATAAATACTCCATAATCTGTGTATGAATCACGCATTTTTCATATTCTACTTTGTTGGGCTTTATGCCAATTGCTTCATCAATTCTTTAGAAAGTTATTCCCCTAAATATTATTATATAATTTGATTTTTCTTTTGTAAATGACAATTTCTGAATATCCTTCTTATATCGATAATTTTAATATCATGTTTTGTTCATTTTCCTATGGTATAAATCCTGCAAATGATTTGGCACAGAATTTTCTAAAGCAAATTTGCTTGACACATTTAGATTTAAAAAAAAAAATGTATCCAAGTATAGGATAAATATATTTCCACATTTATATATTTCTGTATATAATTTTTGTATACATGCATTTATGTAGGATTATATAAATATAGTGTTACATTTCTGCTTTTAATTGGTATATGTATTTTTGTGTGAAACTATTAATTGCAATAGGATCTGACAGTATGCTGTTCTTTACTGTCGCTTTCTTTTTGACATTCATCCTAGTGGTATTAAGTTCAGTATGTGGGCTGATCAGCACCTTTGGCTTTACACACTCCAGCTCTAGCCAAAATCTTCTTAATGCTGCTGCTTATGTGCAAGGCCCCCCCCACCCCACCCCCACCTACTCAGCTCAATCTTCCTTTTCATATCAATGTCAGGTGGGCTTAACAGCACTGGTGATTAGTAATGACAATCTAGTATTCTATCTATGTATACTTTCTGCCTTGTTATCACCTTTCTTGCCTGTAATTCTACCTTGCAATAAAATAGATTCGAGAACAAACATTTTATACAAATTATTTTCAATAACTGATTTTATGTTTTGTTTTTACCTACCTGTTTCTTTTTATCTAATAAAGAATCAGTAAAACATTGTACAGTTCAATAAGTCTAAATTTAGTTTTTAAAATTTCAGAACTCCAAAACAAAATATACATGTAAAAGATTTGTGAGAATGTCTGTGCTTGTATAGATAGTATTAGATATGAGACAACAGATATTTGATCATTTATTATGAATAACTTCATTTATATTCATATATTTGGTAAATCAGGATTCTGGTTTATATGGATCATTAACATTCTGGCTTTATTCAAGCAAATCTCTTCAACTTTTATATTCCTATATTTGATGTACAATATTGGTTTTATTAAGTACCTATTCTTGACTTTAATTTCTATCACAGTATAGTAAATAAAATGGCTTTTGTTAATGATCTTTTACTTTTAAGATTAAGCATCATTACAGCTAAGTTTATTCATATTCATGTGCCCTGTTATATTTTGTATCTTCTGTTTTCATTATATTTTCACTGCTTCTCTTTATCTCGACTGGTTGTGCTATGTAAAGTGATGATAATCCTGATTGACTATTCCCTGTTGTTTATGCTTGCTACAGTGTTAGAAATGCATAAAAAAAGAAATCATAAAATTCTTGCTATTCATCAGTTAGCCTTTTCTTACTGTTTTTTTAAAAATACAACTTGTTGACTCAAGAAAACCCACTTAGATCACCAGCAGTTCATAGTCCAAGTTATAATTTCTTATTGACCGTAATGTCATTCCTAACAATAAGTCCGCTCTGGTTTAAGTTAAAATTGGGTCAGTTCTTTATTGAAGTAACTAGAAGTACCCATCTATGCTGGGTAAGAGGTCCAAATTTAATCACTTGTTTGTTAGTCCATAGTCCATCCTTTAACAAAATTTAATTGGAATTCATTGAGAACTTTTCGAGATATTGTGTTATGTGGTATGGACATATAGCTACAATGTAGGGAGGTAACTGTACATTGATTGGTCCCCAACATTGAATTAAGTTTCCCTTTACTTTTGACCCCTTAAAGGGAAACAAGTTTTCCCTCACTTTTGACCCCTTAAAGAAAAAAAAGTTCCCCCTCACTTTTGACCACTAAAAGGGGAAAAAAGTTTCTCTTTTAGATTTTTCAATCAGAAATGAGGCCAGGTAAAAAAACAAATTTTCAAAAAAAAGTGTGATCAAAATGAACTTTTAAAAAAAAAGATTTCTTGAAATTTTATACTTTAAAAGTTTCACCTAGGTTCATTGAATATGCATGATGGTTTCTATAGCATGCACTGTTGAGTATAAAATAAATTAACAATAGAAAGAATAAAAAGGACAATGTTGTGTCCATTTTGTAGTTCACTGAAAAGTATGCTGTTCTCAAAAGCCATTGATGATGAATTTTTCCCCATTGAATTCTTCAAATGACCTCATAGCTAAAAAAAGGATAAAAGGGAGTGGAATTGAAGGTTGAAGATTGTATTTTAATGGCTAAGAATCAGACAAATGACAATAAAGTGGAAAGAGGGAGTAAGAGGAGAAGAAAGACTTTCACAGACACAGAGAGACCATTTTGAAATCAAGCCCCTATTTGTAGTGAAGCATTTTACGTAATGTTTTTATAATAATTGGCACCTCTAATCTTTTGTAGTGAGTGTGCGCAAAAATCTTATGTTGTGCAAATTTCTTTAATGAAGTATGCACGCACTTCTGAATTCAATATAGTAAATCAAAACTTTTTTCAATAAAAACTCTGTAAGATATCTACAGAATTTGAAATATTTGTGTGCACATTAATTTCCTTTGTGAGCTGTGCAGCTTAGAGGAAATAATGCTTGACAGTAAGTTAAATAGAAATATGGAATAGTCTTATGGGTTGATGAAGTTTTTATTTTGGTGGCAAGAACTAAAGTTTCTATCTTGTATCAAAATAGTTATACACTTTATTGAACACTTTTAAAAGTAATTTATATATTTGCTAAAGTTGTAGAAAATATAAAGTTATTTTAAAAGCAGAAAAAGACAAGTAATTTTGGTTACATTCCTGCCATGTAATAAAAATCTAGTCAGCTTAAAAGGATGTGTGTTCATATGATACAAAAACTACTTCCTTTAGCACATTTTAAGGATGGTGATTTATTAATCAAATCCCTGTTTTTTAATATTTTATGCAACCTGTAGAAGAGTATCAGAACACTTAAAACTTAAATTATTTGTATCTGCAATTCAATATATGGTTTAAAAAAGCAGCAGTAACTTACTACAACTATCACTACAACATTGTTTTTGTTTATTTTTTAAATTGAAGCTGGGGATGAAGCATTGTCTATTATTCTGAGATTTGATCCAGATAATTTATTTCTTCTTCGTTTGTAATAATAGAAAAGGGGATTAACTTCTTGTGAGCTGTGAGTCAATCTCTTATGGTAGGTAAGTAGGTTAGCTTCATTATTTACATTAATAATTTCAGTTGTAGGGAAAATTAGAAAAATGGTATAGAAATACTTATAGAAAAGTTGTCTGTGTGGTTATATCTCACTTTGTTTTAAATTATTTGCATATTTTATTTGCATCTTTTTTAAATTCACATTTTTTCAGAAAAACAACCTAGGAATCTAAATTAACATGTATTTACACTAATGTTAAACAAAAATGATCACAAAAGATTTAGAAGTGAATAGTTTTTCGAGATTCACGATTGTATTGTAATTCACTTTCACAAACCAGATCCAAAAATATAATCTTGCCTCATGTTCTCATTATACATTCCTTGGTAGAGGCATTCAAAGTACAATATATCTTCCCATGTTCTTCTTGAATTTATCATGATGAGTGTAACTTTGAGGAACAGCCTGCAGCCAATTTTACTGTAGTTCTTCACCATAGTCTCAACCAGCTCCACATAGTTTTCAATCTTGTGATTGCTTGAAAGCCCTAAACCACTATGATAAAGCTATACCAAGCTGCTTTCACCTTCCTAGTTAGCTTCTTGGGGAGTTCCTTGCACTCTAGGATCTGTATCTTTGATTCAACAAAGACTCCAGCTTTGACCGTTACCTCCATGGCAGCATCTGATAAGCCTACAAGGCATATTTTGGCATGCCTATCAGGGATCAAGACAAATTCTGGGCATCTCATTTCACCTGCAATACAACAGTGTTTTAAGACCTTGCTAGATGCCTTGAAATATGATGAGTACAGCCAGGAGGTCATAGGGCACTTCAAAACTGTGGCATTCCTGATGGGTCTCCAAGGTGGTTTTCCAAGTTTCCCTGCTATCTTTGCCTTTGGGACAGCAGGGACATTTTGACTCACTACCAAAAGCAGGACTGGCCACAGCTGCCCAAATTTTATGTGGGGATGAACAACATTCGAGTGGGAGCCACTGGTTGATCCCTGGAAGGTGTTGATGCCACAACTGCACATATAATTAGGCCTTATGAAACAATTTGTCACAGTTCTTGATAAGGAGTTTGAAGCCTTCAAGTACATTCCCTAAGCTGCCTTCCCTTACAAATTGTCAATGTTCTGATCACAAAAGCAAAGTTTAAGGGAATAATAGCCATTTTCTATACTTTTTAGACATAATCAATCAGAAAAAAGAAGAAAACGTCTTTATTTAAAAAGAAAGAACATACAAAAATATAAGCTCCCCAGAAAATATTGACAGTAAAAACAAACCTGTTTAATTTAAAAGCTATTTACATACATGTAAATAAAAGAACAAGAGACCTGAATTATAAAAAAAAGAAAATCAAGGCAATTAGCTTCAGTATGTGGTACAATGTCACTCAATAAGAGTTTTAATAACAAGTAACAAGACTACATCATAAAACAAACATCGCATCAGGAAGATCTGAAATGAATAAACACACCAATCAAAATTGAGGAACTGAGATAAGAAGA
>VCCN01003880.1:345572-382038 GCA_006491835.1 Architeuthis dux
TTTAATGTCCAAGATTTTGTCTTACTTGGACAGTGTCTGCTCACACTTGGTGGCACATTGTCCACAGGCACATGAAGCAATGCAGTTGGACCTTTTAATAGATGATGATCTAACAGGAATGCCACAATATTTATAAGGTTGTGCTGTCATGTTGCATTTGGGAAAGTGGTGGCCATTATTTTCTGGTGAGCATTCAGATTAGTTCCACCTTATTCGGTGGGTCCCTATATATTTACAGGATCTTTGGACAGTACCTCATATATCTATGAAGCCTTTCCCCATCCACCACTTGGGAATGTGCCGGTTAGCAGAGAGATCATGCATCTGTCTGATTTTAAGGATATGAGCCTTTTGTTGATTGAGTCACCTTATTCGTTATATTCGGTGGGTCCCTATATATCTATAGGAAATCTCTATGGTCCATAACGCCTTTTGACAGTACCCTTTATATCTATGAGGTATTCTCTTATTCGCCACTTGGGGGCATGCTGGGTAGCAGAGAGATACTGCCTCCTTTTTTAGGGAATGGCTGACATGAAACCACTGACTCTAAAAGTGACATCAACATGGATCAGAGGAAAGACTAGAGTAAAGGATATTATACAACTAATTAAACAACAAAAGTGGAGATGGGCCGGCCACCTAGCGAGAAGAGATGACAATAGATGGGGGAAAAGACTAACAGATTGGTGCCCATGGGATAGTAAAAGAAGTAGAAAACGGCCAGACACAAGATGGAGGGACGAGATAGAAAAGTTTGCCGGTAAGACTTGGCAGAGATTAGCACAAGATAGGTTGTCATGGAGGGAGATGGGAAAGGCCTTCGTCCAGCAGTGGACTTATAACGGCTGATGATGATGATGATGATAAGTTTTAACTTAGTATAAGTCCGTTTATAGGCTATTCATTGCTGTTTAAACTATCTCTTCCCTTCCCTTCCTTATCCACTATAATTGATTTATAATACCAGCTATGACTTACATATGCAAAACATGAAAATTAATAAAACAAACTGAGAACCAACTTAGAATTGTACAGAGAGCCATGAAAAGAGCAATGCTAGGGATAACCCTAAGTGATAGAAAAAGATCAACATGGCTCAGTGGGAGAACTAGAGTGAAGGATATTATACAAATAATTAAGCAACAAAAGTGGAGATGGGCTGAAAATTTGTTAAAATAGATGACCATTCCAATGCACATTAGGCCACAATTTTGACTTACAACATGCCCACAGCATCATCAGGAATGAACACAAAAATAAAAGGAAATGTATCAAATCGGCAGTCATCTCTCAATATAACACCATTGAAGACCAAGCTGCTTCAATATATTCCCACAACTAGCCAAACTTATAATCAAACAATGCAAATTGCCAATAAACAAGTTCAATGCTAAACCTTACCGACCTCCAAACTGCTAGATAATCAAACCCTCATTTCAGATAACACATACATACATTCACTATAATTTAATTTTAATAAATTCACACACACACACTCATTAACTATATTTATAAAAAAATTAACACTTCACACATACTACCTAATGACCAATGTAGCATCTTAACAAAAAGTTTAAATATTTGTATTTTTCATTTGATTTTGTTATTACGTTATCAAAGAGACAGACGCCAATAGACATATTAAACACTTGAAAAATAAACACTCAGCTTTCAAGACATATCATCCAATTCTCTACTATTTAAAACATTTAATATCCACTGAACCTGCCCATAACCAGACATGGATTATGGTATATAACAGACAATTTCTTTATCACTTTTTCTGAATAAGCCAGAATGAACTGGCAAAATGTCAAAATAAACTAAGAAATCTCATTTGTATACAAGGTCTTCTGAATTGTCATTTCAATTTAATATTGTCGGATAAATTATAATCCACATCAATACACTGGTCATATATATAGATATAGATATTGCCACCTCTGCCTAAAAATGAATCATTGTAACCTAGTTGTTTCATTTTTGTCACAATACCCCCACTCTATACGCTTATCTCTTTGTTACTCTAGACCAGCCATGGGCAAATTGTGGCCCGTGGGCCGCATGCGTCCCTTTTGACTTTCTGAATGGCACGCTTAATTCCATGAGGAAAATAACGTTTTATTTAAAGGGAAACTTTTTTGAAGAAATGAGAAAATTCCAGAATAAGTGGACAAATGATTACTTTTTTGTTGAAGTAAAAAAAAAACAGACCAATGTGTCTAATATGTTCTGAATCCCACTGCGCATTTACATAATTTAACGTTAAGCGTCATTACACTACTAAACATTCCGGGTTTGATAAATTTAAAGGAAATATCAGAAAGCTTAAAATTGAAAGAGTAAAGAAACAGATTGGTAGCCTAAATACGCTTTTTTCTAAAAGGCAAACAGAGCTCAGCGAAATGGTGCATACAAGCTATATTGGTAGCAAAAAAATTCCTAACATTCTAAACGTTATTCTGATAGTGAATTTGTGGCCCGGTTTCTTATTAGCAATATCTTATGCGGCCCGCTGCTCAAAAAAGGTTGCCCATGCCTGTTCTAGACTTTACTAACCCACCTACCCCACCCAACACTTTAGACAGTGATACAAGGTTACATAGAGCACTACATCAGCTTGGCAAGATCAAAGGTGCCAACAAGCGACTGAGGCGACCAACTGGCGTTGTCAGTTTCATACAGGAATGGGTGTTGCAGAACCACTAGGACAAAAAGGATATAATTTTTATTTTTTTTAAAATTAAACTGTATACTTATTCACTCTCTCTCTGTCATTCTAACAAAGATTTTCCACAGATGCCTACAACATCATAATTCTACGTCACGGCAGTGGCAAAAAATGTGTCCATTTCATGATAGATTATTATTGTAAATTGAGCACCCCTCTAAAAAAAAAGTAAAAAGAGACAAAATGAAAAAAACGTTTTTAGAATTTACGTGCTTCTTTAGTATGTCAGTGGGATTTTTGTCGTAAATTTGGTCTGGTCATCAAGTATGGATTGAAATTTTGAGTTGTAGTCCTTACTGTTTAAGATAACATAAACATTGGATTCATCACTGCGATAATGTTGGGTTTAGTTCAAAGTTCACTGGTTGCTATTTTTATTTTTTTTGTTAAGATAGAGTTGGTTGTGTGTTGAGGAGAACAATTTTTTATGACTTTGGCTTTTAGAAGGTCTCGAATGTTAGGATGTATAGTAATTTGTTTTTCAGATTCAAGTTGTAGGGTTGACGGGTACAGAATTTCAATCTGTTTTCTTTTTGAGGATGTCAAATTTGGTTTGAAGATGGCAATTAGGTCCCAGATTAAAAAAATTTTTCTGGTCACGGTTATGGTCGGAGAGGTTAATGTAATTTTCTTGTGTGTTGGGTAGCAGAATATTACCATTGTATAGTTTACAAAGTTTTTTAGCAATGTTTTGTCGGTAGCTGAGTTCGTCTTTATAGATGGCTTGGTTAAGATAGTACTGGGCGTCATTGTAATCTTCTCGAGTCATGTTGCTTTGCAGAATTTCTTGGTTTTTCAATTTCATTGTTGAGGTGGTGGATTAAGAACCCACTTAAACAAACACACACTTTCAAATTCCCATATGCCAAATTCTTGTTAACAACACACACATAATAAAACACATCCACTGTAAAAAAAGACTTGCCATCATGGAAGCTCTTCTAATAAAATAAAAAAACCCAACCCTCAACAAAATCTCTTTCAGCCATGCCCAGGGAGTTTTAAATGTGTTTAACAACTAAACATTTGAAACCTTCTAACAAATATTGCATTCGCCCATCACTTGCCTTGTACACCAACTAACCAATGGCATTAATTTTGACACTATTTAAACCGTGCAAACAATAAAGTTTTCATGATCTTGAAAATGGCTGAATCTACAGTCAAAAGGGCTCGATCCGATAGATTGTTCGGACAATATTTATATACATTGCATCCGAACATACATTCTCTTGCGCATAAACAAGACAAATTAATCAAAAAGGCGAAAAGGTTTTCCTTGTCCGGTTATTAACGAGTTCAGTTCCTAGATCTGTTCATAAGTCAGAATGGTTATGTACGGTGCATATCTAGCATCAGTTAGTTAAATTTTTGTCTTAGTATATAGTATATCTATGCAAAGAAACAATAATAATATAGTAATAATAATAATGATACTTTTATTATTAATTTTGACTAGTTTTTACCTTCATTATAAGTTTTAGTTGCTTTTATCACAACTTTGACTCAGGCTGTCATTCTACGACGAGTAAATAGTGTGATCAGAAATAAACAGTAAGAGTGTTTAATTGTGTCGTAGAATGACGGTCTGGGTCAAAGTTGTGGTAAAAAGCAACTAAAAATTAAGATGAATGTAAAAACTAATCAAAATTAATAATAAAAATATTGTGTTACAATACTTCATCCAATAATAAGAGTAAATTAAATAATAATAATAATAATATTATGGAGAAGTACCTTTATTTTCATTCTGTTTTGATTGTTTACCTTGAACGAGCGTATTAAGTGGAAGTGCTGATCTTGTTCTCCCGGTTCTGTATGTGTATGTTGTAACCCGTGTCCGGATGTTTCACCGACTCACAGTTAGACGACAGCCGTTTCATCAAGTGGACACTTCACAGAAAACCTTTTTGCCAACTGACGTTTCACCAAAAACCTTTTTTTGCTGGAAGTATATTTTTATTTGGAGTCTTTTACTTGTGAATATGCATGTTCATAGTCTCAAAATATTCATATTTCATATTGTAAAAAATAAATAAACTTAAACATATGTTGATCTAAAGTAAATGTTATTTTTTGATTTTACTTTGGTCTTTTATCGCTGATTGACACCATATTTTTTAAAAATAATTAATTAAAATTTTTAAATTTCATTCTTAATTGTTTGTCTAAAGAAAAGAAATTTTCATTAATTATTAAGTAGAATGGGACTGTTTCAAAGTCATGGTTTAAGTTTGTTTAGTTTTAAATTATCGGCAAGACATCAATACGTCGTAGCTGATGATTTACAGCCATTTGATAAGTTAGCAAAAAATCTTTTATATGCATGTTTTATTTTTTTAATCAGGTGTCGATTTTCCTGCCGTAAATCTTTCATCATTCCTAAGGGTTGAGATTTGTTTTTTTACATACGCAGTTCTCCTAGAAGAAAATATTTTCCCTTTCAATTTTAGGTGCTTTCAATCGATTTGACCCACTAGAACCATCCTTAAATTTGTTAGTTTTTAGAAACAAGATTTTTTCAGGTTTTACTTAATTCTACTTAATAATTAATGAAAATTTGTTTTTCATTTCTTTAGCCAAAAATTTACAATGTAACTATAATGAGCTATAATCAGCAAAAATCTTTTTTCTAATAACTAACAAATTTCCAGATGGTTCTAGGGTCTAATGGATTGAAAGCCGAATAATCATCCCCTAACGCTTATTAATTTTCCAGAAAAATTACACCCACCCCGCTCTTATTAATTATTCCAACAATGAAGATCCACTTCCAGCATTGCCAACAACTCTTTTGAAATTTTTATATCCAATATTGATGCAAAAATATCCAAAAATATCTAGATGTTCCAGAAAATTATCTAAAATTTACCTTAATTTGCCAAAAATATCTGCGCCACATTAAAAAATATCTTATCTGATATCTAAAATCAATTTTTTTTATATCTAAACACAACAAAAATATCTAAATTTAGATATAAAATATCTAAGTTGCCATTGGCAACACTGCCCCGCCCTAATAAGAAATTTGACATTGTGTTTACTTTAAAGGAGATTTGACTCCACACACTGGGCATCTTTCTTTGCATGTCATCATAACTGAATATATCTTTTGGCACAATATCGTTTTGGTTGGTGTCGCATGATGTAAACAATTTGATTATTCTACAAGTGTTTCGTCAACAGAATTTTTTCTCTCTTTAAACAATAATTTTTTTCTTTTTCTTTCTTTTTTTTTACACAAAATGAATTTAATCATTGTAGAATAATGTTATTTTAAAACAAATACTCTATGGAGGAAAAAGGTTTTCCCACTGTTGCCAGATAGTTGGAGACATTTCTGGCCCAAAACATGCAAAAATGGCTAAAAATCTTTATAAAAGCAATTATTTTATTATCTGTATTTATTATTATTATCTGTATTTATTATTTATTATTATTATTTATTTATTTATTATTATTATCTGTATTATTATAGTGAATCATTAATATTAATTAAAAAAAAAAATGGATACTACTATTTAACTCCATCTTAATTTTTCAGTTGCTTTTTTATCGTAACTTTACGGTGACGACCTGAGTTTTAAAGTTGTTACGTTTTCGGCGAAGTGTCCGCATGGCGAAACAGCTGTTGGCGTTATTCGACAAAAAGTCGATGAACCACTAAACTAAATGAAACTAAACTGTAACTATACAATTAATAGAATAGAACTTTGAAAAGCACCCACTAAGTTTTTCAATGTTATTACAACGACGACGACAATGATGATGATGTAACCACAGTGATTGCGTGTGTTCATGAAGGAAACAATTAATATACAATAAATAAATAATGTTCAATTTGAAAACGGGAACATTAAGAAACTTTTTTCAGCTAACACTGGCATAAGTTTTAAATATATATATTTCCATATAAAATTATTTGTGTAAACAATATAAACTCGGTACCGTAAAAATTTGCATTAGAATACTTTAGCCAAAAATGCACACATATTTTAAAATTTTACCCTGAAGATGCGCAATGTTTTGATTACGAAACGCTGTCTGTAATTCAATTTAAATTGGTCCCTTTACTGTCTACTCGAAAGTTGTTTTTTTTAAGCGGATATCATCGGTGCAGCTACTCAAGCATTTATCAGCTGTTCATGAATTTAAGAGTTAATAGGTCCGGATGTAAAGATCATTTCTGTTCCCTGTTAGAGAACAAGCCACATTTTTCCCCAGTCACTTATTTAACTGAATAAAAACTAATGATGTAACTTTAAAATATACATCATTTCTCCCGCTTATTTTTCTTGCGCGTTTCGACCAACATCTGTTCCTGGAAGATCCAGGGAGGTGGTGGAGCAACAAGAACCCCTTCATGTGGACCCTATCACCTACCTGACCAGACAGATGTTTAAAATAAAAATTTACACAACCTAGGAAAGATGGACAGTTTAGCTGTTCGTTCTTTATTGAACGTCTGTTGACCACTCCTGTATTCTAGCTGAGAGGCCGAAACAAGACAATGGTTTCTAGGAGTCAAGATGGAGGTGTGGATGTCACATACAGGTATACCTTGATTAGTACGGTTAATTCATTCCGAAATTTTCCATACTATTCAAAACTACACTGTTCATGATCTTATTATAATTCTTTTTTTTTTTTTCAGCTTATACTTAGTTACATTAATTTGTACATCAATACTATAACCATACTACATCCAAACCGCACTATTCAAGGCATTGCTGTATATGTTGAACCCAGGAACCAGGGTTTCATTTTTCATGATAACATGACTTGAAAGTTTAGCACTATTATTTTTAATATTCTTAGTGAATGACAATTACTGTTATAGCAATGTTCATGACATTTTTGCCTTTGTATTCAGAACTTTTTTGTCAAATTATCATTGTTATTATTTCTCTTCAAATAAGCAGCATCATTAAATATAATTATTTACTATTTCATTTTTATTTTGGACAGTGCCAAATACAAAAAAAAATACCTAAAACATGTAAATTGGTGGTTTAATTAATTTTAGATATCAGTATTATTATCATTTAGAATATTTAGGATTTGTTTCTTACTTTTTTGTAATTATAAATTTTAGAGTTGTAGTACTATAGAAATGCTTCCGTCCAGCACCTCTATTTTTAATTTTTTTAAATTTATTTCAGATAGCAGCAAGAAGGTTAAAGATGTTATGCAAGAGTTCAGTGGGAATGGGGTATTATCCAAATATAATCCTGAAAAGGTAAGATAAAAATCTTTTTCACTTCCATTAAAAAAAATCAAGCAGAATTGTAAGAATTTATGTTTTAGACATACACAAATTCATTGAATTCACATATTTATTTGTTTTAAAAATCAAAATGTATGCTATATTGCTAAAACTAGAATTAATTAATTTAAAAAAAAAGGAATTTGTACTTTAGGCCAGGATATCTGATCGAGTCATTATAAGCAAAGGAAGATCTGTCAGATAGTGGATGTCCCTGTTCCAGAAGACCACATGTGAAACTGAAAAAGAATGGAATGTTGGAAAAAAACCTATATTGTGGAATATGAAGGTGACAACTGTGTCTATCATTATTGGTGTACTTGCAACAGTCCCAGCCTTGCATAATGATTAGAAGAGTTGGAAATCCTAGACAAATTTGAAACAATCTAGACAGCAGCATTGCTAAAATCATCTAGAATACTAAAGTATTGGAGAGACTTGATCTCCCGTGAAAGACAACAGTTACTACTGGTGTAAAAACTCAATGAATACAAGATGATAATACTCTATACTCTTACTTTATCATCATCCATATCCATCTATCCATATGGGTATAGTTAATTTTCCTGGAATTCATTTTCCCGAAGTTCGATTTGCTGAACGTTGATTGGCCGAATCACAAGTAGGCTAACTTATCATCTTCCCAACTGTTTATTGGTTTGAAAAATAAAGTTAGACAATTCAAGTTAACCAACCGGCCATTCTTTCATATTTTGTTCTTTACAAAAACACTGGTTAATTTTTAATTTTTTTTTTTAATTAGTGTGATGTTTACGACTTACGAAAAAAAAGGTAGCAATCTATTAAATGTAGTATTTATTTACTATAAGATTTAATATTTACAATATATATTGTGTTTAAGATTTATAGAAAAAAAGGATTTCTTTTTTCAACGTTCAGCAAATTGAACTTTGGGAAAGTGATTTTCAGGAAAACAAATGCCTCCCTATACATACCACTAAATGACATTCAACAACACCGAATATAGAAAATCTACCACTTTATCACAATACATATGGAAATTAAAAAAAGAAGAATCATAAACTGAAATATAATTTCCAGCACATATCCATACAACAACACTACAAAAACAGCTGAATGGGATTGCTACCAGTCATGGAAAATCAGCTTGTGATGGTGTAGGCGATACAGTAAAGAGATTGGCCATCCGTGCAAGCTTACAGAGACCAATAACTGGTCAACTTCTGACACCTGCTGACCTCTTTGAATTCTACCAAAATGAAGTGCATGGAATTACCTTCTTTTGTGTGTCATCAAAAGAGATACAAGCTGAGAGGGAAGCACAGGAAATAAGATTTGAGCAAGGACATAAAGTTGCTGGAACTCAGAAAAATCATCATTCTGTTCCTGTAAATGGAGAACTGATTCAATTTAGCTGAGTTTCACAAGAAAAGTTCTTTCATAGAAAATGTTGGGATCTACAGTGACATTGATAGAAGAGAGTTAAAAGTGCAACCAGGCCAATATGTGTTTTTGAGGGTTTCTGGTGGATTGGAAACATTTGCAAAATTTGTGAAGAACAAAAAGATGCATATATCATGGGCCAAAGAGACTATTTCACTGGCCATCCACACAAGACTGTTGCTGGGTTCCAGAGCAGCATATCCTGACAACTTGCTGCACCACACCAACTGCTACAGGCAGACAGTACATAATACCTGCACAAACCTTGTCAACAATAGAAAACCTCTTTGAAAAACTTGATAAGGAAATGTACAATACTAGAAAGTAGAAGAAAATGAGTAGAGGGAGGGTGGGGCCTGTGTGCTGGAGCCATCAGGCATGGGGGGATATGGATGTGAAATTAATATTCATTTTTGTTATAAATATTATCTTTGATAGTTATGAATAAAGGGAATTGGCAGTGGCTTATAAGCCACCATGGACCATGCAGGATTGCAAATAAATGAAATTCCAAATTTGCAATGTCAATAAACAAAATTTTGATGCTCAATTAGAACCGGTGATGAAAATGGGTTTGGGGAACTAGGTGTAAGGTAAGGTTGGAATTTGGGCACTAGGTATGTTAAAATCTCCATTAATAGACATTGAACATACAAAAAACCTGGAAATTGAGATGTAGGTATATGCCATATCCCTGCATACCCCCTACCCCCTCCATTTCAACCACTGATTAGAACAAGAACCAAGACATCAACTTGAAAATCTAGCCCCAAGTATTTTAAACATTGCTCTTTTCAGTGATAAAAAATTCTGCAACTTGTTCTACAGGTTCATTTTTGCCTTTTTTTAATTCAGGGTATTTTTGAGACCTTATATCTCAGGATCTAGAAAAGCTAGAAAGATCCAGATTGTAACATTTTGTAGTGGATTGGCATCACTTTGTTCCTTGCCAGACAGAGCACACAAAGTTGGCTAGGTTCTGAGTAATGATTACTTAAAAATGGCTTTTCGGAAATACCAATGAAATTTGGAGCCCACTTTGACATCTTTTTCTGAAAAAAAAATGTTGCTTTCTAGAGCTAGGCTGATAACATTTTTCATATGAAGTTGACCCTAAGAACAAATTTTCAGTGCAGCAGAAGTTCCTGTGGAATGGTTAGTATTTGAAAATGGAAAAAAACATTTGGTTGTTGTCGCTTTGAACAAAGTAGTCCTTGGTTCCATAGTGACTGAACGAGTAAAGATAGTGTGCTAAAGTTTTACAGGACTTCATTTCAAACCCAAATGAACAGTGAGCAAAGTTAGAGCAAAATCTGAAATGGTCGAGTGGGGCACATTCCCAAAATTGGTGTACTTGACATGGAATGACCCATATATATATATATATGTGTGAATCGTGAACATTGCAAATGTATAGGTGTAAAGTTTGAAGACATCTTTAACACTTTTTAATTTTGTATATATATAGACATGTGTGTGCATGTTAAACAGTTGAGTATTTATGAGTTTTTGTGTTTGTGGAATAAGAGAAAAGCCTGGCTGCTTTCACCATGTTGATACAAGTTTTACATTTAAAAAAAATATGTGTTTGTTTGCACTGATATAATGTTTATCATAGCTAAATAGATTTAAATCAGTGGTCCCCAACCACCAGGCTGTGAACTGGTCCCAGACCACAAAGGATGTGTTACCAGTCCACGAGGAAGCGATATGAAACAATAAAATTAAAATAAATTCATTTTCTTGGATCTTAATATTGAATTCATTAGATAAACCCTTTTAGAAACAAAATTGAGCGTATCAGCCTCTTATAGTTGACTTATCACCTATAATATCTGGTTGTGATTAACCCCCCCCCCCCCCACACACACACACACACACCTTCAGCCGGTCCGCAAGAATATTGTCAATATTAAACAAGTTGGTGCAAAAAAGTTTGGGGACCCCCAATTTTAAATAGATCATCATACTACATAATGTTGACAAACTTGAACTTCTCATCCAAAGGATAAAAGCTCTGTATGACAAACTTTATACAAGGTTTCCTTATTGCACTTATATTATACATTTATATTTTTACACTTGATTTAGACTTAAGTATGTGCATATTGTTATTCCCTTAAGATAGCAGTTTTGAGTTCCTGCACCAGATTAAATTGCCTTCCATTCATTGTCAACCATTGCCATATGTTTTCAATGATGTTGAGATCTGGGCTGTTTATCCCTTGCTCTTGAAGAACTAGTTGCATGACTCTTCCAGCATGAATAGGAGCATTATCTGGCTGAAACATGAATTTCTGGCCAGCCGATCCGACCACCTTCAGCTACTAAATTCATATTTCTCAGCATATCCGCATATCCTGCTGCTTTTAGCCACCTATCAATAAACTGAACTACAGCACCCCAAACCATGAGCTCACCATCTTCACTAGCATGATTTGAAAAGGTTTTCTTTGGTAATCGTGGGTTATGCCAGTAATACTGGAGGCTAACTTGGCCATCAAAGTTGAATTTATTCTTGCCTGTGAAGATGACCATCCACCACTTATCATCCTATGTTTGGTGAGATCTTGTAAATTCCAGTGTGCATTCTTTGTGGATCATTTTCAAAGCTGAACGCTGTAATCTTTTTCTGTGACTGAATCCTGACTTCTTAACTGTTCATCTGATGGTCTCTTTGTGAACTTGAACCTTTGTTTCTGCCTTCAGATGAGCCATGGACTGATTGGGATTTGCTGCAGAGCTCTGATAACTGCCCTTTTACTTTTACTCTAAAAGCTTCATTTATGTACACATTTAAGTTGTATTTGTATGCTAAAACTGTTGATTATTTTATTTCAGCCTATTGACTACAAAGGTTTTACCATTTTCATGAAGACTTATTTGGAACTGGATGAGCTCCCTGAAGAACTATGCAAAACACTGTTCCAGTCATTCGTGAAAGCAGGTAAATGCTGTAATACTGGTAACAGTTATTCCACAGATGTTGCCTCACAGACCATTTGTGTTCCTCTTGCACACAGTTCCACTGATCTGTTGCATTTTGTTGGCACCGACAGAGCTGAAAGGTACCATGGGCTGCTGGCTGAGAAGTTTCATAATCTCACTGAAAGAATCCATAGTCTGGGGCACTCAAGTGGGGAAAAGTTGTATCAGCACCGAAAGCGAGAGCACCAGCATTTTGAGTCAATTAACTCAGTAGGCATTCTCTGCAGCAAAACAGGTATTTTGCACTTTCATCTCTTGGCTGTCACAGGAATTACTTCTTCATTGCATGCTATTTTTACAAGTTTGTGGTCTGTACTAATTACGGTGGCTTTGCTAGAGATTTTTGTGAGTTGTTTTGAGTTAACCTAGATGAGCTGGGCTACATGTGGAGTGGAGTGATCTGAATGATATCAAAGAAGTAATGAAGCGTTTTAATATGTTGGAGGCTTTAAGGTTCTGTTATCAGATTTATTAAATCTTTTTGCTTTGTGATAATGAAAGCAATTTTGTAGCAATTACAAGATTAGTTTTTTGTGACAAATTAATTTATCTTGCTTATACTAGTATATAGTTTCTTCAGTTTGATGAAAGATTTCTTAATAAATTTAAGAATTCTTTTCTATATTTAATCCTGTTATAATTCAGTTATAATTTTACTTGCCATAATGGCAAGTAAAATTATAACTGAAGCATCATAAAAGGGTTTTAATGTACTTAGGTAAATAAATACTTTTTCTATTAGGTTGATGCAAAAGTTTCCAGCAATCTTTTGACAAAATCATTTCTTTATATAAATTCATAGCATCATTATTCAGTCATCAAAGTATTTTCCTTGGCTTTCTATGATCTCTTACAACACCTTTCAGGTAAATTGTCTAATCCGCAAAAAAGAATGATTCAAGTTTTTATTTGGTGAAATCTTCAAAAACCTTTTGATATATTGAACTTGTTAGAATTGCTGACCAGACAAGGAGTATTGCATGGAATGAAACAAGTGATAGATGATGGGTCTGGCAATAGGCCACATGTTGAAGAACTTCCCATCCCAGCTCCATGATAATTTGTTTTGTCACTAATTATGGATAGGCATTGTCATGCAGCAAAATTACTGATCATCTTCCTTGCCCCCCAAAAGGTCTTTTCTCTTCCAGTTCATCATTCAAACAAACTAATTGCTATAGCAATGCACAGTAACTGTTTGTTCAAGTTCCAGCAATAAATAGTAAAGAATTCCCTTTGAATCCCATCAAATACAGAAGAACTTTGTTTCCCCAGTAGATTCCATTCAAGTTGAGATGTTGAATGCTGTCCTGGATCTATCCATGATTTTGTAGCATAACGGGCCATCGAACTTCTGTACTTCTCTGGTCGCCATGAGGGAAAAAGATGTTGAGGGAGAGAGAGAGAGAGAGAGAGAGAGATAGTTTCAGATAGAAAAAGACAGAGATACACATTTCCTCCGCGGACTGTGATGACGACGATGATTTTATTTCCGTACCACGCAGGTCAATTTCTGGGCTGGTCTGTTGATTTCGTCGAGGTACGGAAATTCTGTTGCATGTCGTTGTTTAAAAGAGTGGGTCACTTTTCAGGGCTGCTACTGCTACTGCATCAGGCAGGGACGCCTCCCAACCCCAACTAACTTTACTGTTTTGATCTAGCCTTTATATATCTAATGGTCATAACTCCTCCCACTTTGCATATTCCCAACGGTTCTTTGATAACATGATACCCCAGTTGGTCACGTAGGCCGCTTGACACAGATTTCAAATCCGACCAAGTTCCTATCCCAACTGGCTACTGGTAACCTGATCTGGGTCTATTTCATTACAATTTTCTTCATTGCCAGGGACTATCTTGTCCAAAAATGATGTGTTTTTCTGTCAAGCAAGAAGAGAGAAATGCTAACTGATATTCTTTCCATAGTTCAGGTGGAAACCATTTTCCTAGCTTCTGAATTGTTTCCTAAGGCTTGTAAATGATGTCGAACAGTTGACTGATTGCACAAGCAATAAAAAGCCAACTAAACCTCAAAGACATTTCTAAGATGTCCCTAACATTGTTAAAAAGACGGTGCTGGGAATTTTTGCATTAACTTAATTTTAGTTTTACTACAATATAGTCAAGTTTGTAGTATCATTTTTCTATATGAGAACTATCAGATTATTTTACATCTTTTGTATTAGATTGTAGCTCATTGTTAGAACATTAAGTTGAGATTCATCATGTTTTAAAAAGTTCAATAGGTAGATTTTCTTATGCAAATATAACTAAATATTAAGTAAAGCAGTTTGTTATTTTGGTTATCTAATAACTAGTTGTTATCATGAACATGAAAAAATGAAATGAATTTTCAGCTCATATTTACTGCACATTTATAGTTAGGTGTTTACTAGAAAGAGGTTTTAAACAAACTAACGTTTTTAGAATTGTTTATTATTACTTAAATAGGGAATTGACTGTTAACTTAGGAAAAGTATGTATTTTTATTGTTTTTTAAAAATTTTTAAAAATCTGTTCAATAAATATTCCTTAAATTGTTTCAGTTATTTATATTGAAGTTATGGAGTAGTATCTTTGATATTGGTGACAAACAAATATTGTTTTAATTTACTGCTTTCTATTGTTTTATTGATTATTAATTTACCCGTTTAGTCTTATTTCAAGAATATCTGCTGATCTGGAAATGGTACAACTTCTTACAAGGAAATTCTATACCCATTTTTACAATTTCAAATTTGAAAATTCAAATGAAAACATTACTATTAAATTATGTACAATTCTTGAGTGAGGAAATAAGAAAAAAGTGACATGCTACTTTTACAATTTACATTATTTTAGAAATATATTTCATACTTGTCAGAATAATCTTCCTTTTTTTTAATAGATATATAAATGTTATAAAAATCTTTGAAAAATTTCACTGTGCTGATAGTTATAATCATCTTTTGATAGTTATTAGCAGTTTCTAATTTTTTGGAAAAAAACCCCATCATATTTGAACATTTTTATATTAATTTTGTTAGCTTGGTTTATAAATTTGAGCTTATTCACTGAAAAGAAAGATCTATAAGTGATTAATCTGAAAATAAGAAATAATTCTTTGAAGTTTTAAATGACTCCTAGAAATTTGCCATTACTCTCTATTATTTATAGATGCATTTGCTTCAAGGTTAACATTCTATTTATCTTTATATGAAGTGTGTGAGTGTGTTGCTTAATCCTATATAATGAGTGGTCTGTCTGCCCAATAGTATTGGTAGTTTGTGTTGATTTACCATTTTTGTCGGCTTTAAGCTTATTCTGTTTTGGTCAGTGACAGCTTCAAGAGACAGTAAGACTGCACAACCTCTCACACTGGTCTAGCATATTTCTATGCAATATATCCAATGTGAACATGCTTGCAGTCATTTCATTGTGGATATTTTGATAGAAAAATTAGCCATGTGACTGTTTGTAGGCTACTACCTACTTGTATAATGCAAAGAAAAGTGCTGATAGCTCTGTTCCTCGCTTGATTCCCTTAATTCATGCATCCTGTTATCTCTCACATTTTCAAAATCAATAACTATTTCATTTTTTAAAATATTTAGTAAACAGGTTTATTTTATTAGTTATATTGTTAGTGATTTGTCTTACTAAAGTTAGAGCAAAGATTGAGGAAGTTTTTATTGCCTCATGATTATAATATATTTTCATACTTACTAAATATGAAATAAATTTATCTTTTAAAATCACTGTTTTTCTTATATGACACAAAAATAAAATTGTCAAAAAGAAAGTACTCTCTCTTTCAAAATATGATTGGTTACTTTAGTCAGTTTTGACATTTTGATAATTTAAATTCAAAATTTGCACCTTGAAAATTTGACATGTTAGAAACAGAAAAAGAGATAACAGGTTTTTATATTGTGATTATTTGACTTTTATTATTTGAAGCTTTTTACATATGAACTTTTAAAAAGGTTTAGTGGCTTTTATAATTGCTACATATATGACTTTAGGAGAATTTTAAAAAAATATGAATGTTTTTCTTCTGAGGTCTATGAATTCATATCAGTTTTCAAAGTATCAGTACTCCAAAAAGATTAATAATCAGTTAATAGTGATTTGATTCATAAGGGATAATCTACATAGAGGCATTTTTAAAACATTCCAGCTTGTTTTCTTTGCTTAATTTATTCCTTTTTATCTTTATATTTTGTTTAATACTATAAAGCATTAGTTCATTCATTACATACACCACTTTAAAGATTTATTTTATTTACTTCAATTAATCTTACTTGGGAAATTTTATTTCCTCATATTCATTGGCAATGAGAAAAAAATGGAATGGATGTATGCAGTAGTGGTTTCACTTCCATCTGTATTTGCTCTTGCCACTAATGAAACATTTTAAAAAGATGCTGTGAAAATTCTTAGTGAAAGTTAGAGTTTTTCAGATTTTATGATTATAAACACAAAGATATCAATATTTTTGTAGATAATTAAAAAAAAATTTAATAAAAATTATTACAGTTATATTGTTATAAATAAAATGCAATTTACTAATAAAAACCCCAGAAAATGACAGAAAAATTGTTAATAGAATAGGGAGATATCTCCTTGCTTTTATGTATTATCTTAATTATGTTATGCAAAATTCTCAACTAAAATCTATTCATGTTATTTCAATAAAATATGTGTACAGTGATTAAAATGTCCAGTTGAATAAAAAACATAGTTCAAATAAAATGCCTCTGTTAGTCTACATATAACATTTATTGAAACATGTAGGTCAGTTTTAATGCTACAAAAAACATATGTTAGATATACATTAATCATCCAAATATTGTCCTTTCTTTGTTGTATTTTTTTAAATTCAGGATAACTACTAATTTTTAGAAGTATACAGCTATATTAATAAGTACAATAAAAAAAAAGGTATGCTTTTAAAAATTTAAAGGTTTTAATATTTTTAATTTTTAGTAGTGACTGAGAACCCATCAGTGTAGCTGATGATATTAAAAATTGTCAATATAAATACAAAATAAAATATAAACATAAGTATATTTTGTTTCTTACAATTTCAAGTACCCTTGAATAATGTGAGTCAACAATGATAGAATATATTAATAGAAATGAAAACAGTATTTAGACTATTTAAAGTCTTTTGATCTGATTATTGCTGAAAAGTTAATGACATTTTAAAGCTTGGAAAAAATATCACTTTACTTTTGGTGTACTAATACTTTGTCACTAGTTTGCATTTCATTGGAAAAACATTTTGGAAGCATTTTGTATCTTGCCATAGGTCCCTGCTGGATTCTGTGTTGACCAGAAACTTCTTGGCTTGCATGTTTGTAGAAATGAACAGTTTTCACTGTATATTTTATGTTTCATTTTTCATGTAAAAAATTGTGGCTTTCTTGACTTTGATCGGGTAAGTAAAATTTATTTATATTTTTGTTCACACACTAAATGTTATTAGAATGATCTTTTCTAAATTGTTGCACTCTAATAAAGACACATTCATTTATTTTATACACATCTTTATTTTGTTATGAATTCTTTCCAAATTCTATTTTTCTTAATAATAATAATGAACTGTTATAAATAGTTTCAGATAAACAGAGTATATACATTATATAATAAAATATTGCACCTCATCTTTGTTATCTTGAAATCACATTTGAAATGAATCAACCTTTGACTATCTTCAAACATCATGTCAATATTTTTTACCTTTTCATATAATTAGCCTGGTGTCATTCTCTTTGGTATTCATTGTTCACATGCAATCATAATAACATTTAAAATTGAAAATGGTATGTTAATGCTATGTTGCGTTGATGTGAGAATAATAGATACTACACTTTGATCTTGAACTAAAGGCCACAAAAGGTGCATTCCGATAGGGAGCCCACTGCCACGATAGTGCCAAAAATTTTCATGCAACCAAGAATTATCCAAATGTATTTTTCATTATTATTTCGCTTATAAATTTTACATTCTAGAAAATCTGAAACTCTGTATCCTTTGACTTTTAATATTCTTACAGCACACTACTTATGGTTAAGCCCACAACTCTATCTGCAATTTGGATAATTCTTTTACATTTGATATCTAGTAGGGTTATATTTTTGCAAAGTTAAAAATATTTGAGCCAGAATACACACTTGCTTACATTATGACGCTTCTGTTTTTTACAACTACCCATTTTGATATAAGTTTAATCCAAAGAGCGACCAGACTGAACTTGTTAAATTCTGTAATACTCTATGTTAACAATTGTCATTTCATTTGTGTAATTTTAAAATCCATAATGGATACTACTCTTGAATCAACCAGCTTATACTCATAGTAAACTTCTTTTATTTGTTGATTTGTATTATTTAATTAGGGTACTCCATTTGAAGTTATATCAGTAATTAACTTTCTGAATTATCTGCCCAGTAACACTGACGCTTTTGAATAGCAAAGAGTTATATTGATTTACTTTACTGTAATCCTCATACAGTTGGTTGGATTATTAACGGTAGAGTTTCTGAAATAATCTTTTTGGCAGGGGATTAAAATTAAAACTGACAAACTCTCTCCTTTCTATAATCTACTCTTAATTTTTAGATAAGAGTTGTCATTTGCAGAATGTGCTGGAATTCAAGCAAAAAATTAGATCATTATATTACTTTATTATTATATATTTGATATCAACAAAAAGAGGGGTGTATTTTGCTATGTTGATTCTAAAAAGGTCAATAAACAAAGAATTTAGACATCCAAACATAATAATATAGAAAAAATTCATGTAAAACAAATGAGCTTGTAAATAAACAGGTAAACGGGAAAGTATCATTATTTGCAAATGGCCTGGATTAGCCATTTGCAAACAGAGAAATATCAAAGAGACAGCAAACAGAAGAAGGATAGCACAAAATGTGGATGGGCAAATTGGGTGGGTAGACTTCAGTTCTTCTTTTGATATCGGAGAGAGATTGATCAAGATTTTCTTTTGATAATGGAGTGAGATTGATCGAGATCTTCTTTTGATATCGGAGTGAGATTGATCAAGATCTCTGTCCATTTAAATGCATTTTTCACTTCAATGATGTGATTTCATGATTAATCTGATACTGATTATTCACCTTATAGTCTTCTAAATGTAAAATGTTTATTAATGCATTTTGACATTTGTGAGATAATGTCCACTAATATTTATGACTTTATTATAATTGATATGTTTTTTTATATTTTTTTTATTACTATTGCATTTTATTATATTACATGTTGATCCAAATTACTTTTCTAGGATATTACATTTTAACACATTTCAGTATCCAAAGATTAGAATAATTAATAAAAACATAAAAAAAAACCAAACAAGATAACCCACTTTTCTGCAAAATCACCTACTGATTAATGTTGGGATTATTTTATGGCTTGTTCTAACTACTATCACAGATATGCAATCAACTGGCTCAAAACATATAGGGCCACACCTAGGTTTAAATACTTGCTAGCTAATTTCACAATACAGGAAATAAGAGATGAGACAAAATCTGTACCTGGATGAATCTGTGTAAATGCAGATGCACTATTCACACACCCACACGTACACACATACATGTCTATAACTATATGTCTGCATGTCTAAGAGGGTGGGGAAGTGTATTTGATATTCATTCCAATTTAAAAGTAGAATTTAATGTTTCATATCTTGTCTTAAAAATTCTAAAAACATCTTAAAACCAAAATTATTTATTCATTTAAAGATCTTGGATGAAGTGATCAAGTAAAATTCAAGGGTGGGCCATAGGTTAAAGAGGAAGTGATTCGATTTCAGGGAACAATCCATATACAGTTACTTGCATTGTAGCCAGATGTATTGAATTAAAGTACCCATAGAAAAACAGTTTGATCTCTTATTGGGAGTCAAGTTATCCTTGTACACAAATTTGCAGCCCTTAGGGTGCAACCTACTCCCTTAGGTTTGAAAATGCCAAAATTGACTTGACCCTGAATTGAACTTTAGAGGTCAACCGAGGTAAGCACCATCTATCCTATGTTCATACTGTGGTCAAGTTACCCGTGTACACAAATTTGGAGCTCATAGAGTGCAGCTTTCTCCGTTAGATTTAAAAATGCCAAACTAGACCTGACCTTGAATTGACCTTTATAAGCCAATAGAGGATAACACCACCTCTCCTATGTTCATCATCGGGTCAAGTTTCCCATAGATTTGAATATGTCAAAATTGATCTGAGACTGAATTGACCTTTATATGTCAGCAGAGGTCATTGCCACCTATCATATCTTCAACCTGGGGTCAAGCTACACTTGTACACAAATTTGCAAGCCGTAGGGTGCAGCTGTCTCCGTTAGATTTAAAAATGCATGCCAAAATTGCTGTGACCGTAAATTGACTTTTAAAGGTCAGCACCAACTATCCCATGTTCATCCTAGGGTCAAGTTACCTTTGTACACAAATTTGCCATCTTCGTTAGATTTGAAAATGCCAAAATTGACCTGATTCCAAATTGGCCGTTATAGGTCACCAGAGGTCGTCGCTACATATCTTATGTTCATCCTAGGGTCAAGTTACGCTGGTACACACATTTTTAGCTTGTAGGGTGCAACTGTTTAGGAATCCATAAAAAACATAGAAACAATCATTCTTCGTCTTTATAGTATTAGATAGACAGAATTATGCTCTTCTAAATTTATGCTAGTTACAAAATAGGAATTTATATGCTTTTAAGATTATACAGCAATTATTTATTAAAAAGCTCAGGGAAAATGAGCAGTTATCAGTCTGTATATGGCACAATTAAATATTAATACCTTATATAAACATGAAAAAATAAAATATAAAAATTGCTTATACTTGGGATAACACATTAAGGGTTTAATTAGTTTTGGTCTACTTTATAAATGAGAATCATATAGACATCATATATATAAGGTATAAGAACAAATTCGAAATAGACCTAAGAATAATGATAGTCTGTCAATCTAATTTTCCATCTATGTTTTAAAACAGGTACTGAAGCTCAAGGCACGCAAGGTTCCATCTTGATTAAAGATGTGGTCTGTTACTTGTCTCTTGTTGAAGGAGGTGGACCTGAAGAGAAACTGGAGTGTAAGTAAATTTTGTATTTGTTCTTTTTTTTCTATTTCTCTCCTTTTCATTATTGCTATAACTAATATTTTGATATCTTAATTTTATATATCACAACTTAGGCTCACCGATTGTTTCTTGATTTAATTATCAAGAAACATTCAGTGAGCCTAAGTTGTGATAGTAAGAAATCATTGTTAAGCTGGGTGTAAGAATTTTTTGTTTTATAAATCAAAGGTATACTATAGGAATCCTTAAAATGTTTTTCAAATCTAAACAACACAGAAAAGCAATATTTTATAGAGATTTTATAAAATTAAATGGAAACCTGCACACACTAAAAGAAACTTCAAAGGCCACCAACCACTTTATGTCTTCTATCCCACATGCATCCCCTGCAAACCATTTTCCTCACATCTTCTCTCTGGCAAAACCTGCTTTTTTCGTCGTCGTCGTCGTCATCTTTCCTCATTTAGATTCTTTGTGCTTTTAGAGTGTTTTTGTAATGCTGATAACGTTGGCATATCAAAAACATGAATTCCTTTTTATAATCTCATTTTCTTTTGTATTTGCATGGTAGATAAACCAAACATTGTCTCAATCTTCAGCCATGAATTTCTAGAGAATTTTTTTTCTTTATTTGACAAATAGCAAATGTTTCTGGATGGAAAAATTAAGTAGTCTTGTTACATGGGGTATATATTTTAAATATGGTACTTTGCAAAAATCAGATATTGGCATTGTTTTTTCATGTTCTTTCATATCCCATGTTTGTACACTATACAGTAGTCGAGATCGAACACATGCCTCTAAAAATGTTGTTCTTGTTGACATCTTTATACTTTGATCACGTGTTTTAATTCGTTCTATGTCTGGAAAGCCGATGATATTCTAAATGTCAGATAATTTTCATGATTACATGATGTTTGATGATTTTCTGTGTTAGTATCACACATACACACATACATATACTCACAAACACACACATACACACACACAACCTACTGTATTTTTGCCTGCTGCTTGTTTTTGCCTTGAAACTAACTATTTATGGCTGGATACTTTTCGGACATGGATGCATTTTCATCAAAAACTGCATAACATTTTTTTTTTTAGAAATCTTCTTAAGAATAATGATTGGAGAAAATTCTGATATAAAATTATTTTCTATAGTTTTGAGAAGGGTCATTAATATTGAAATGTCAAAATGTCGACTAAATGCATTAGCCAGACAAGCACAGATTTCAACCCGATGTGGCTTCCACTTCTCAACAAACCCAAACCTGATAGAACAAAGACACAGAAACACCAGGGCCATGCGCTATAAGGGCTACCCCCCCTTAAGCATAATTTCTGTTTAACCCATCACACTCGGATTTTACACCTGAAGAAGGACGAAAAAATGGATTGGCCGAAACGTTGTGTTTATAACACAAATAACAAGAAGGAGTTCAACCGTCCGAAGAACCATTTTGATATAAAATTATTTGTTTCCAATACTTAGAACCAGAGATATTCGCTAGAAATGACCTCTGGTGACCTCGAATGACTGTTACAGTTCATCAGGGGTCAGTGCTAGCTATCTTATGTTAATCTTGGGGTCAAGTTACCCTTGTACACAGAATTGCAGCCTCTAGGGTGCAGCTGTTTGGGAGTCTATAAAAACATAAAGAAGAAAACAAGCAAGATAATAAACATTCGTCGTCTTTCTATAATAATAGATAATACCCAGACTGCCAGAAATGCAAACAAAGTTCCTCTCATACTTGTTTAATTTGGCAAAAAGTTATTTTCTTGCTTTTTAGAGTTTTATTAATTTTGACTAGTTTCTTCATTTTATTGTATGTATTTTTTATTACAATGTTTTTAGCTGATCCAGTCTTTGGCCATTAAATAAAACAGGTCTGGTTAGTCACGCAATAAAAACCGTCACAGTGTTAGGGGTAATCAATTAGAAAAATTGGAAGAAGGGGTGATCAATGAATAAGTTACTTCTCTCGCCTTTTGTTGAGCAGCGATCACTAAAAAAATCTGAATTTTTTTATAAAAAAACAAGCGGACACAAACTAAGGTATCAATTTAACTTAAACATTGCAAACGTATTTAAGAGGGAATTTTGAAGAAAAAAAGAAAAAAATGTTTTTTCTAGACATAATAAGGAGTACATTTTTTTAGCCCACTAGCTCCATTGGTGCGGTCTGTACACGTGATATATGCATACATACATACAGCCAGCTGGACCAACTTGAAAACTGAAGAAACCTATGGTGACAGTTTTGGTTGACTGTTTCAAATTGTGGAATTTGGAATAAAGAAGTAGTTTTGGATGAGACTAATTTGCATTTTATAACATGGAGCTTCATCTTTCATGGTTGACACCATTAGGTTAGTGAAGCTTTCAGGATCAGGCTGGGTTCTCATCTGTAGTCTATTATTTACTGTCTCTTCCTTCCAACCTTTATTCCATAACATTGTTTTCTACTTAATAGTAATACTTTTAACTTATTTTAGATGTTCCAAGATAAAGTTTTGTCATTAACAAAACAAAATGTCTGTCAAGTTTAGAACTAAATATTTAGTAACCAAAGTTCAGCCTGCTCCTGAATTCTTCATCCAAATCCAACCCACATCAGACCTTAAGTTTGCATGCATGATATACACATGCTTGATTAAACATGCAACACATATCTATGTGCACCTATAAGTTATACATTTCAAAAACTGATACACATATATATATATTTTTTAAATACCTTGTTTCTCTGCTTGAAAAGACCCAGATGACAATGCAAACAACATAAGCAGCTAGATGCTTACTATCTTTATAGAAGAATGGAGGTCCGAGACTCTTTCACTTTGTTTTTCTGTCAGTTCTTATTAAAGTGTCATATTGGTGATTTTTCATTTAGATGGAAAAATCGGAATCTTTGGCTTGTATATATTCATACATGAAGATTCAAGGGTCCAATTAATTTTGTTTTTGCACATCATATACACATATTTGATGATCTATATTTTGCTTTCCAGTCATGTTCCGTTTGTACGATAGTGACAACAATGGGTACCTGGACTCGAATGTAAGTTTATACAACTACTTATTTTTATTTTTAAATATACTGCCTGCTTACCAAGATGGTTTTCATCATCCAAAATTATATAAATGCAATTATTACATTTACGTATATTTTTTTGCATGTATTAATTTTACTTGAGTTAATATTTATATTATTTATGATAATATATTATTAAATTATATTTAGATAATTTCATATATTCTGCATTGTGTTGTTAAATTTATTTATAACATGATGTTTGCACAATCTGGTTTGTGGCTGTATAATTTTAAGATGTATAATGCAGTTATTAGCACATAATGATTTTCATATTTACAGACATGGAATAGGAAAACTCTGATTCTGAAAAGAATATACTTTTATATCATCTGTTAAACAAATTTATAAATTGAAAGAATTTTCCATCTGAAAATCCTTCTTTTTTGTTCTATTTCAATAAGTGTTCACAAAGTCAAAACTCTAAAAAAAAAAAAGAAGAAAAATTCCATTTATACATCATTTATTCCATCTAACAAAACAAATATAAGTATATTTCAGACAAAGGATATGAGAAACTTGTGGTAATATGAATGAGATTACTTCTCAAACTTTGTTTAGAATTTATATAGGCACATATGCAGCATTGAACTGGAGTTGAAAATATTTTCTGTCCTGTTAGTGTTAGTGTGCTGGTGAGATTGTTCATCATAAATTAACTAACTATAATTTTCCTGTTATTCACTTAGTTCTAAGAGTCAATCAGCTTCATATTTATTATATTAATTTACTTGATCATCATTATTGTTATTGATTAAAACTAATGTTAACTTTTTTTATTCACTTTTGTTTTGAGGTTACTTTTAAAAAAATGTTGTATCCACTTCAGAATTAATAAATCACTGACGTTAGTATGAGAATTATTTTTTCAATTCATCATTTCATTTAATTAAAACAAGACAACCTAGCACAGTTATATAACAGCATATATTAGTATCTGCTTGACGCACAAATAATATGGCTACTATCACATTAAGTGTCACATTCTGAAGGCTTTTGATTTTTTGCATCAGTTACAATGTCTGTTTTATTTATTTATATTTTAAAAAAATGACAGTTTTGCTATTAACAGATCAAACTGTTATTGTTGAAGCCTCCTTCTTAATATTTAGTGGATACCACTTAAGATGAAACCTGTCACACTGTACTATACACAATTAAACACTCTTATGATGGATTACAAAGTATATTCTCTTATATTAAAACATAACTTAGGGTGTGGATTGTTCTTAAACTATTCATAAATATCACTCTGTTTGACCAGAGCTAACTTGTACTACCCATTAACAATAATTCTAATCAGATATCTAAATTTAGAGGATTCAGCTAACATGTGAATGTATTATCCATATAACTGAAATGATATGACTTTTTCTTGCAGGAGATCGATTGTATTATCAGTCAGATGATGTCTGTAGCTGAGTATCTTGGCTGGGATGTCTCTGAACTCAAGCCAGTATGTATATCTTTTTCTTTTGTATTAGTTTCTGATAAAATTAGTTGATTCAATTGAAATTATTCTTAGAAGCATCATACTGACACAGGCTCACTGAGAAATGTATATTGAAAGAGTTGGGTAAGTATTTGAAAATGAAATCAAAAGAAGCAAAAGTTTGCTGCTCTTTTGATTTTTGAATTGTAAATCATAGTACATTATAATAGATAATTATTGTCATTTGTTATAAAGAACTTTAACTACTTTCTATTTGTCTGAATCACTAGATGCTGAACTTCAAATTCAACAAGTTGAACTTCAATTTAAAACAATAAAACATTTTTTTACAAGATATAATATGAGTGTGAAGAGATACAATATTGGTTCACAAACATAAACTAATGAACAATATAATCACAAAGACAGATAATTAGAAACTAAAACCAGTTCACACATTGTCCCCCATTTGGAGATCTTGTTGTGCTTAGGTTGGAGCAAAATGCTTTTGTACATGATTGTATGTTTTCATACACAACAGTGGGGTAATCGCGCTCATTTATCAATCACTTCTTCGAGTTAGCGCAATCTGTACTCCGTTTGAGTAACTCCGGCTGGTGGTGAAGCCATCATTGTGTCAAATGTTTCAGCCATCCAGCATTTCATTGCATAGCGACCTTCGCACAATAATAGATATTTTTAGCCAGATCACAAATGTTTGGATAATTCTTATTTTCATTAGATCCATACATGCGTTCTTTTGTATTAAACAAGTAACATTAACTAAAAAATTTAAAAAACATTCATTGTGTTCTGTTGGGATATAAGTCATGTAAGGTCATATGATTTTCTGCTTATAGATTCTCCAGGATATGATGAAAGAGATTGACTATGACTCTGATGGCAGGGTGACCCTTGAAGAGTGGAAAAAAGGAGGCCTTACAACTATTCCACTTCTGGTTCTCCTTGGTCTGGATGCTGTAAGTACTGACATTTACTAGGTTTATTTTATCTTTTGTGTTTGGAAAGAAAATATTTGAGATTAAAATAAATATTTATTTTGTAGTTTTTAATTAAAGTGCATACAACTGAGTTACATGGTACCTAATAGTGAGAATTGGAAGATGCCATGTCAGATGTAAGTGCTCTTCTGAGAAAGATAGTTTTAGATTTAATTGATCTCATTTTTATGTACCTGTATTATTTTACTGCATAGCATTTTTTTAAATTGATAATTGTAAAACAAGGCCTTATAAAATTGTTTTACATGTACTTTAAGTGAAAGTATGTAGTTTTATTCATTTATGGAAAAAAACAGATTGCCTTTATCTGAAATGATTGCCTTTATCTAGTAATGAAGAAATATGGACATTGCTTTAAATTAATGGAAATTATTATTAATAGCAGTATTGTTCTTATTTTGGTTTCACATTACCTGCAATTCTAAGACTGCAGTGTTATGAGCAGAATTTAACCCTAAATATGTATAAATTTTACTATGAGACTTAAATCATATTTGAAACTGATTTTGTCAGCTTGCCATCCTGGTTAATATATTTCACCATTTCTAAAGATTTTTTTAAATAAACTTTTACATTTTTTTAAATAACCTTTTCCCTTCTTATTTCATTTTTATTTTTGAATTTTCCTTTTTACGTTTTTTTTTATTTCAGAATTTTTTTATTTTGTTCAGTTTTGAGTTTTGTTTTTCTCATTTTCCGGATTCTTTGTAATTTTTTTCCTATCATTTCCCATTTTGAGAATCTACCTTTTCCAATATTATCTTCTATTTTTGGCCGCATCATTCTTGCTTTTATTACTTAGTGAAATTTATAGTATGGTCAGTTGTTAGACATGTAATAGGATCTTTGGAATTGGTGATGAACTTGATGTGTATTAAAAAAATTGATTGATATAAATCTGTAAATTTAACATATCTTAGACAGAAAAGTCATGATATACATGCATTAAATCTACTATAATTTTTCTACATCAAATAGTTGGCCCATGAGCTAAAATACTCATAAAAAGACAATGAAATTCCTTTTGCTTATTCATATTCTTTTTAAAAACTCTCAACATTTACTGGCATACTTTATGAACAAGAGTTAAAACAAGAGTTTAGTCCAGATATTTACATATTGATTACTTTGGAGAAAGCAGGTTCTATAGAGTTAGATAGACGAGTAAGGACACAAGGTTGTTTTTGATTTTTTCTCCACAGCATCAGTTCATGAAATCTTTTTGTAATCTTTGCTGCATCTACAAACATGACTGTATTAACTGCAAATGTACTTATATGTGTTGTCTTATGATTGTCACTTGTTCTTGACATATTCACTTTTCACTCATTTTGCTTCAGAATGTCAAAGATGATGGTACACATTGCTGGTATTTGAAGCACTTTAAAAATCAAATGCATTGCAACATGTGCCAGTCAGTGCTGTCTGGTATGGGGAAAAAAGGATTGTGTTGTCAGTGTAAGTTGTATTAAATTGATATTCTTTCTTTACTTTCATTTTGTGAGTTTGTCAGTATAAATACCTTGCATGTATGTGAATCTTAAATGTATTGCCAGTACATATAAACTACTTTTAGTAATTGTTTAAATACTACTAGTTGTCTTGGTATATTTATAAACATTGTGTATCTAAGTATATATAAACATTACAAAATGTGTCTGCAATAGAATTATATGTAAATGCATAATGTAAAGAAAAATATTTAAAAACTACCATAAATATATTCCATGATTGAGAGTGCTAGATCACAAACATTTGGGTTTTTTTTCTGCGTTTTTCTTTCGGAAATGGCAATTCCAACAGTGAAATGTTATTTTTTATTTATATTATATTATTTATTATTATTTTTTAAAATTATATTATATTATTACATCATTCTTTCATGATTATTTTATTTATTATATTTCATTTATGCAAATTACATAAATAATCCAGTTATAATAGACAAAGAATATCGATACATAACATCAATATGTAAAAAAGCAACACTAACATTTAAAACTTTCATGTCAGCATTATCTGAAAGTTTGATAACAATAGGATAACAATTAAGAGAAATTAATTTCTAAAGAGACATACCCATATTCAGCCAATTTTTGCCATTTTCTTGTATGAGTGGGAGGTAGATAAGTAGCTGACCATATATGAATTTAAGATTTAAACCAAAACATTGATTACTATTTAATTGTCCTATTGTGATTCATTTCTAATTACTTATTTTTCAGTTTGTAAATACATAGTGCACGAACGCTGTGTACAGAAGGCACCTTCGAATTGCATCATGACTTATGTGAAATCTAAGAAATCTATTCAGGTGAATTTTGATTTTGGTTGATTAGACAAAATTGTTTTGTCTTGAGTGGAATCTTTTGTCTGTAACTCTCACCCATATATCTACTATATTATAAATCATACTTAAAAAGGGAACTCTAAAAAACATTGTAGGTAATCAATACTTGAATAACACATATAAAAAAGTTGATTTTTATATTCTGATATTTCATGATTATGTTAATAAACTTCTGAATATTAACAAAATCAGTTACATTTTTGTCGTTCCAATAATTATAACTTACAAGTATGTTTGTTTGGAGTTTCTTTCATTCTTTATATTTGCACTAAAACATACTCAAAATAATCTACAAATCTTTAAACACTGGTCATGTTTAAATGTTTTTTATTAGGAAGTTATTTTTGTCCAGTCACTAACACTCACTATTGTTCTTAATTTGTAAGGATAGGACTTATGAGCTTAGCTTTGTGTTTAAATATATATGTAGCCATGAATTCATCTGTTTATATACAAACTGAGAGAAAATAAGTTAGGAAAAAAATTCAGATCATTTCTACTTTTTTACCAATGAGTTGAATATTAATCTTTATTATTATTGGATGAAGTATTGTAACATACCACTTTTTTATTAAATTTGACTAGTTTTTACCTTCACCATAATTTTAGTTGTTTTTATACAACTTATTAATTCGGGCCACTGTTTCTATGGCAACGAATGTATAAAAACAACTAAAATTAGGATGATGGTTATAAACTAGTCAAATTTAATAAAAAGTGGTAAGAGTTGAATATTGTTTGAGTAATTTTCAAACAAACCAGGCAATAAGAAATGAAGGCAAATATTCTTTAGTTGGGTTAGTCATCAAAAGAAAAAGCTTTTAGCCAAAGTAAAAGACTTTCAAAGACTTGAAACAGTAACACATTTGTTTTGAGACTCTTGATGTATTTACTTTTTTTTAGATGAGTTTACGCATATCTATAAGACACTTTTGGTCTGTCGGTCAGTCCTTAATATGTTACAAAACAAAAAGAGGAAGGAAGGGTGTAATGTGATTTATTGATAATCAATGTGTGATGTCATTAAGAAAGCTTTTTTAGATGCATCCACATATCTTTATAAGACACTTTTCAGTTGGATGGTCTGATTAAGTTAAATATCAATTTTCTCAGCTGTATCATATTGGATTGATATGAAACTTTGTCCAGAACTTCAGGTGAATCTTCTTCCTCCTCCTGCTACTACTACTACCACAACTAGTAATGCTACTACTACTTCATTTAAAATTCCTTTTAAATATGGACGTATGGTTCTTGTTAATTGACTATACAGATTCTTTGAGAATCTTTTAATGTAGCTATTGTCTGATATTCTAGTTAAAAACAATTTAACGGTTTGAAGGAAAGGTTATAATTTTGTTGGTTTGAATTCAGAAAAAATTAGGAGTTCAAGTATATCAGCCAACATTTAAATCCCATTTAAAGAGGAATAAGACAAAAGCTACTTGTGTTGATGAAATAGTCCTAAACACAGAAAGTCAACTGAACCAATTGGTTTTGTGAGAACACCAAAGAATTTCATGTTGAGAAAATGGGCTTTGGTTATAAAAGCAGACTTATTCAACTGGTTGTAAAGGTTGAGTTAAATTGTGGCTCTGTTCCCATGGTCTTATTGAGTAACAAGCAAGATATTGCTATTGACAAGTTTCTTTGGGGAAGTTTTCAAAGATTCTAAAGCTGCTGCTGAAATATTTTGATGACCAAAGGCATTACAAACAAATCAACATAAGCTTTACAAAGCAGTTTGCATATAAGTCTGTATATCAAGTTGTCAAGAAAGAGTAACACAAAGTTAGTGAGAAGATGTCTCTTAAATTGTGGTAACTGCAAAAGAATTTCCTGTAAATAGTTGATAAAATGGCGAGAAAAAATCTTATTTTCTTATCTGATACATCATATTGTTGGGTAGTCAGAAAAAAGGGTACTATGGTAATATGGGGTCCAGACGTAATATGCATGAAAGACTAAAAGTTATTCCCCTTTATCTTTTATCATCATTTTAATAATATTTTATCTTTTGAAAAAACTTATCTAATTTAGCATTCACATATGTTTTTGTAAGTTATTTAGACAATTAACATAAAGGTATCAAAGAAATAAAATTAATTTCATTTTTAGCAAATAAAATTATTCTAATTGCATCAAAACTGTTAAATAGAATATAAATCAAAACAACTTAAAATCATCACCTAATTCCAAATCATTTTTATTAAAAGATAAAATATTATTAAAATGATGATAAAGGGGAATAACATTTAGGCTTTTATGCATATTATGTCTGGACCCCATATTATAGTACTGAGAAACAAAAAGAGAATATGTAAGCAACTCAATAGATGGTGAGATATACTGAATGAGACATAAAAAATGAGTTCTTAAATGTTCCTTGTATTCAAGTCATTGAAGATCTAGTTTTTGGATATTTAATTTGGATTCATGTCAAATTAAAAATACAAATGAGTTTAATACTTATAATACTGTTTTCTAGTACCATTTCTTATGTATTATTCATTGGAGGATCTTGAAAGTATTTTCTTTTTCAATCAAAAACTATTTTTTTTCTTACAGGATATGCAGCATTTTTGGGTTGATGGCAATTGTACTCAAAAGTGTGATAAATGCAAGAAATCTATTAAAGCTGGGATCAATGGCAAAACCTGTAGATGGTGTAAAGCTGTAGTAAGTATCTGTGTAGAAAATATGCATTCAGTAGGTTTTATTGGATGGATAAATTGTACTTTTGCATCTCACAATCATTATAATTCTTCAAAAACATGAATATTTTTAAAATGTTAAAGTAGTTTCTTATACTTAACAGAATTGCTTATCTTAGTCATTCATAGGTTTCATTAAAATCTAGGAATTTATCAATATTTTTAGATATTTGTTACAAAGATTACTATAGATGTATATGTGAATGAGTGCTATTAAGTATTACAAGATTTTAGGAAAATTTATCTTAATTATAAAAAATCTCTAAATTGATCAAAATATTAAATTAGCTGGGAGAGAATGGAGTTAAATGCATTGGTAAAAATTACATTTTTACATTAGGTAGGACCAATGTTATGTCTAATTTAGAAAAAGAAATTGCTAAAAACAAAACATTTATCAGTGTAATTACAGTTTCCACTTCCTTTCTAATATGTATATGTCAAAAATTGGTAGTAGGAATGATGACAAAAAGATTGCTGATTGCATGTCAAAACAGTAGGGGTTTTTTTCTGTGTATTTAAATGACTGGAAAAGGGAGTACACATTTTTTATAATTTTTCCATTGTTCTTTTGAATTGTAGTAATGAAAAAAACATTTGTTTAAAAAACTCTTAAATATAAGCATTTATTTTTATTAATTTTTTAAACTGCCAGTTTTCACAAAATATAAAGTAGCAATGGTATATTAATTATAGCTTGAAGAAATCTAGGTATTGATTGCTCAAAAAAATTCAACACATACATATCTTTAGTATTATACATGTTTGAAGATGATAAGTGCATGTGGATACTTGCTGATATTTGGTATGCACATTGATAAAAATATTTGTAAACAAGAAAACAACAAGTATGACTGTGATAGTAAAAATAAATATAAATATTGATTTTCTGGTCTCTGTTTATGTTGAAATTTTGTCTCTTTCTTCTTTTCTGTATAGTTTCATGATAAATGTGCTACCAGTGTGAAACAGGAATGTGATCTAGGAGAGTTTAGGGACCATATTTTACCACCCACATCTATTGTTCCAGCTGTTCTTGTGAGTAATCATCATTTCTGTTTTATTTATTTCTTATGTGTTTGTGTGTGTGTGTGTGCACACATATTATGGCTTTTGCCTATAGATAAAAAGATCATTGAAAAAAGAATGTGAATATACAACTTTAATTTCAACATGGTAAGCTCTGATTACCTTCAATGGTAAAAAAACAAAAAAAAACTCTTCCATTTTTTATTAAAGATGTATTTGTACTCTTTACTGATACTAAGAAAATAAAGATTTTTAATTAAAATTCAACCATATTCTATATTTATATATTTTGCTCACCATTTAATTGACAATATCTCTTTTCACATAAGTATCTATCATTTAGTATCTGTTTTCACACGTGTCCGGATGTTTTGCCAAATAACGTTTCGCCGACAGATATTTTGTCAAGCAGACATTTTGTCAGGAGGATATTTTTTTTATAAATAAATAAACTTAAACATATATTGATTTAAAGTAAATCATGTTATGTTTTAAAAATGTTTTCTTTGGTCTTCTTTTGCCACCCTCTTTTGTTGTATTTAACCTTATTGACCATGTAAAGGTAAAAAAACAAAATTTCTCAAAAATGATTTTATTTTACATCTTAAACGACATTGGAAGAACTGGATGATAATATAAAACAAATATTATAAAATATCCAGCAGCAGGACATGGACACCCTATTTTAAAACTGTAATTAATTAAAAAATTTTAAATTTTGTTCATAAGTTTTTTCTTGGCTTTGCAAGAAAAAGCCCAAATTTTTGCCTAAAGAAACAAAAAACAAATTTATTATAAGTTATAAGCATAGCTTAATTAAACTTAATCGTAAAGCAGGTTTCAGTTTTTTTAAATTTTATATTTGTCAACAAATCACTTGGAAGGATGTGTCTCCACAACAGAAAAATTAAACTGTTAGAAATATTAATAAGAAATCTTCTATAAAATAAAGTAGGCCTCTGATTTGAAGAAAATTAGTTAATTTAATGATTAATTGACTGGATTTAGAAAAAAGTTAAAATATAGTGAAGATTATGCATGTTTACTGCATTTGTCTGCAGTGTTTCCAATGTAGATGTTTTACATCTAAATTTAAATCAACATATGTTTGAACAAGGTTATTTATTTATTTGCATTATGAAATATAAATGTTTTGCAAAAATAAACAAACATCTAGATTTATAAGTAAAACCCCAAATAAAAAATATCCTTCTGTCAAAAAAGTTTTCGGAGAAACATCTGTTGGTGAAATATCATTTCGACAAAATGTCAGCGAGCTGTTTTCATACTGTCTGTTTACAATAACTATTTTTCTCCGTTCTCTCTCTCTCTAGGTATTTCATTATCTACTACTAAGTATAAATAGAAAAGATTTTCTCATAATTTCATTCTTTGCTACAGTTTTTGTGTTTTACAGAAAAATATGTACTTTTATTATAAAAAAAACACTGCTTAGCATTGTGTACATGACTACTCCTTTAAACAGTTAAGTAGAACACTGAAGCACTTCTACCAAACATTTAAAAAGCTGCTCATTTTTTAAAATAGCTTCTATAGGATACATAATAATATGCCATCTTTCCATAAAACTGAGACTTGCATAAATCCTATAATAATAGTATAACTATAATCAATCATTTTTGCTGTTTCTTCTTCTATCACAGATTTTGTCAATCCAATCTGTATTCTACCTTTTTCCTTATGAATTTTTGTTTCTATCCAAATACATGGATTTGCATGTATCCATACATTTATCCTATATTTAATGGGTAATTAAAAAAAAATTAATTACCAAACTTTGTAAATGTTCCTAGAGTAAGTTTGGAAATTAAAATATTTCAAACCAGTTGGTGGCATCATCCTGAAAAATTGTTTAGAATAAACTTCATGATTTGGCCAAAACATTTGTTGCTTTCTAGAATTTAAAACATTCTGGGTCTAATTATTTTGAATAAAGGATAGCAAAAATATGCTTTCTACTTTATTTTGATTTTAAAATCTTGATATAATTCCAAAGAAAATTAAAAAATATAATTGTAAAATCACCACAAATACTTAGTATCAGAATGAATCTATTCAATTTTAGTTGTCCTTTACTTGTTTGGTATTTAGAAAGTGCATAAAAATGTTTTTTTTAAAAACCTCCCTGAAATGTGTCTTCTATCAAATGGTGTAATGGTTGTTTTTGTTCCATCTTTCTATTCCATTATATGTTCATACATATTCAATTTATCTTTAGCAAGAATTACATTTTGAAAAACAAAACACCATTCATACAGTATTTACACATTCACTGACTATATTTTTTTATCTTGATGACTAACAAGAGTACATTCTTGTATTTCATAAACACATCTGTATCTTTCTGTTAATGCTGCAACAAATTGTAATGAATGCAATACCAACTCTCTCCTAACACAGGAATCATTTCATTACTGCTTGCAACTACACTGCACTCTACTACAACATACTATGCTACACATTAGACCCTACAAAGACACTGTATTTAATTCTCCAAACACTTTGCTGAAAACAATACATGTACAACACAATTTTGGCATTCACATAAGACTTCCTTGAATCACTAGATTTTTATTTTCTGTACCCACATATCACTACTCAAAACCCCCTATAACCTACAAATCTTTAAAATTTCATAGTTAATGAAGTTATTTTCCTTTTTATATTTTGCAATCAAAATAGAATACAATGATTTCAAATTATTCAAATTTGTTAGTGGTTTTTCCGTATATCTGCTTGAATTTTTATAATCTAAAATGACCTAACAAATACAGCTTCATACTGTGTCATCAGAAGTTGCTCAGAGATGGAAAAACATTTAAAATATAAAAGATTACAAAAGTTCATTTCAATTTTCAATAATGATTCCAAATTTTTTCCACTAAAATTATTTTGCAATTCTATTTTATGTATTTTATTTTGTGATGTTGATGTATCAACAAAGTAAAAAAATACTCATTATTTATATTTGATGATTTGTTATAAATTGTTCAATAAAAATAGACATAACTTTTTTCTTACTTTAAATATATATTTTGAATAAAGATTAATTTTTATCTAGTATAAAGTTTTGTTTCTATCACTTTTTTTTATTTTCCTGTTAAAATGTTTGGTTTTATTTGCTTTATTCTTCTTTTAATAAGAATTTATTGAAGTTGTTCCTGATAAATATACAGATGTCTGTTATTATTTGCAATAAGGAAATAAGTTTGTATAATAATTCAAAGCATTTTAGCAATAAGCCTAAAGTGCTTTTAGTTGCACATAGAAACTCATTT
>VCCN01003880.1:401988-434090 GCA_006491835.1 Architeuthis dux
TAATTGCTAAATTATTTATACGTATATTTCCTGATCAATGTTTTTCCAGTTTCCATGAATGTATTTTTCAGAAAATTTCAGTTGTAAGTATAAATATTATTTCGATGATGTCATAATAGTATAGAGTGTAAGGGGTTTGTACATTGATTTTCTACCTTGGACTGTGATATCTAAGTGCTCATATTAGAGAAAACATTTTCCACTACAAAGTTCGTTAAAATTCTTAAAATTTTTATTGATTTTTCATAAGATAATGATTTTTTTTTTAAATCATTGATTAACCAAATTCTTAGTATACACTTCAAATGAAAGAATTATACATGAATTTAAAAATAAAATTATTTTTTATTTATTCATTTGTTTTGCTAGTTTTAGGATCATTTTTGGCATATTTTAAATAAAATGAATATTAACTGAGGACAATTTAAATTTATTTCTTACAAATTTCAGTTTTAATTCTTTTCCATTTTTTAAGTTTTTTTGTTATAAAATGCAAAATATTAACATACAAATATATTTCCTCAACATACCTTCTATTAAGTTATTGGACTCCACCAGATTTATCTTATTTTAGCAGCTTTGAAAAGTTACATAGAACTAAGCACTTTATACAACTTTTAATCAAAAGTTTAATAATACAAATTCTACAGTTAGTTTTCCAAAAACTTTAATATGTCTATTAATCTCAGCATCTATATTTATTCTTAGAATTTTAATTAATGTTTTTCTTGCCATTCTGCAGCAACAAAGCTCATTCCAAATTGATCCTGTACCTGGAACACACCCATTGGTTGTTTTTATCAACCCCAAAAGTGGAGGCAAACAGGGAGAAAAGTAAGTTTTGTAACATTTTTAAAAAATCATTTTAACTAAAATAAAATTGTTAATATTGCTGCTGAGCTACTTCAGCAATACAAGTAATTCTTATTTAGTAAAAGATGGCAGCAAACTGTTCTTGTGATATAATTCTCGGTAATGCTTCATTTCATTTTGAAAATGTGCTCATGGACAGTTTTGATTACAAACAAAATTGCAATTGTTTGAAATGTTTCATCTCATAGATTAGTCAGTATTTGTTCACATAATTGTTTTTAAAATTTGCTTTGTGTCAGATCTTGTAAAGCCAACCTATTTGGGGATAAATAGCCAAGAAGTTTATTATATATATACTTGTCATCTGTCTACTTTGAAATTGTAATATTAAACATAAAAATGATTTGTAATCTTTAAAAGTAAAATTTATTGACAATATACAGCACTGAATCTGTTCTCAATGGTTAGAATTATTACAACTGGCAGAGTAATCATGGAACAGCTTTTCATATTTCACCCGTTTTAGTTGCATCTCAGTTATTTTTAGATCTGCTGCATTATAGAAGTTCTCAGTCAATATTTGTTGAATCTGACTTATTGTTGTGAGTTTTTTAAAAGATTATGATTTTGCATATTAAATTGTGGTTAAGAAACAAGAGGATTGTAAAAAAAAAAATTAAAAAATATATAAATAAAAACAAAAAACAACAACAACAGCTTATGGAGATCCTGAGGAAAAGAACAGTGACTCATTACTGAATATTATTCAATGTAATAAATAAATATAAGAATTATAATCTACAAAATATTACCAATTACACTTCAAAATAATGTTTTGTAATTTCATAAGGAACATTTGACATTACTTCATTTTTAAATGATGAAATGATTTTCTTAACTTAATCTTGAAATCTTTTGTTTATTATTTTTTCAGAATGTTCCAGAAATTTCAATACATGCTTAATCCTAGACAGGTGTATAACTTGACCAAAGGTGGCCCAAAGCCTGGGTGAGTTTTATTTTGAAAATTTATCTAAATGAATCTAAAAATAATAGTTGTAAGTTCAAAATTTCTATGTTGGGTTTACTTATGAATTCATTGTATATTGTTTTGTATGATCTGCATTAATGTACCAATTACTATAATGTAATTTTGAGACATTTTTTAACTAAAAGATTTCAAGTAGAATGATTGTGACTGAATTCAAGCTTTTTGTATCTACATTTCAGCTTGCAATTTTTCAAAGAAGTCAAAAATGCCCGAGTGCTTGTGTGTGGAGGTGATGGTACTGTGGGTTGGATTTTAGATGCAATGGGTAAGAGTTCTCTTGATCTCACAATTGCTTGTATGCATTTTTTTGTAAGATTTGCCAAATTTATCATTTTAAGCCACTAAATATAAAAATTCTTTGGGGCTTGTCAGTTATAAATTCTTTGATTTATTATTATAAGCCACAAAAATGAACTTCTGTCATCAGAATAGATTATTTGAAGAACAAAACAGTTATTCAAATTTCCAGTTTATAAATTTAGAAAAAATAATTTTACTATTGTTGAGAGTGCTATGTGGAAAAGGAAGGAAAATTCATTTTTGACACACTATCTTAATTTGATCTTGCTAGTATACAGAAATATAATTGGCAAAAATCGACACGGATTCTATCTCAAATGAACTCTCAATTAAAAGGCATTTGTCATGGTGGTTCAATTTAGCTCTTTGAGATTTTTAGAAACATGGACTTGATAAATCGTGTTAGCGTATTTAAGCATTAAAGATGATACTGTTATTTCTAACCATATGAACAGGACAGTATGATGCAGAAGTTTTTTTTATTGAAAAATTGGTCTTAAAGTTATTACAGAGATTTAAATCATCCCATACTCAAATGCTGGGCTAGCAACTGTAGAGGAAAACTCGTAAATAATAGTAAATATATCTCTTTGTAGGCATAAGTAATATTTAGTACAACTAATACTGTACCGATAAATCAGCAACTTTTAACATGGAAAAATTCAAAAATATTATTTGAATACTCTGCTGATGAATTCCTTGTGAAAATTTATATTTCTGAAACTGATTCTTTTTCAGATAAAATGGAAATGGAAACTCGTATTCCTGTTGCTGTCTTACCATTGGGGACAGGAAATGATTTGGCTCGGTGTTTAAACTGGGGTCCAGGTAAGGCACAAGATTCTGCTTTCTTCTCTTTCTCTCCTTTCCATTTTGAATGCTATGTATTTTAGATTACATGAAAATAAGTTTACGATCTCTGTCTGATTATCATTTTGAAAACAATTATTAAATCTTTGCATGTAGTGCTAGAATTTTGACCTTTCTAGGTGACTTAATTCTGCTATAATGGCACCTTAAAATAACAATTTGTCAGTTTTTATCACAATTGATATAAGCTTGTAATTAGATGAACTACAATAGACTCCAGCTAATCATCTTCAATTAAAATAAAGTTGAAAAATTGTTTCTTATATTTCTTTGGCTAAGTTTTTTATAAATTGATAACATAGAAGAAAATGAAAATCATATTATTATAATTAGAGATTATGATAACATTCTTTTTTTTTAAAGTTTAAATACTTCTGAATGATGAATATGTAAAAAAAAAAAATATCACTTAGCATTTATTTTGAGGCATATGAGCGGAAGTGGTCCAAGAGTTTGTGGATCAGTTCTGTGTGGAGGAGGGGCTTGCTGTTAGTGCACTGAAATGGGGTGTAGAGGCCTTGATGGCCACTCACTGTTCAGGGTCTACACTCTACTTGGTATCACTGGGGCTTCAGAAAGGAAGGCCATGTAGTCTACAGAGAGGGCATCCAGATGGTTTGGGATCAGGAGTAATGATCCAATGCTGATGGGACACAAGCAAAGGTCTGATCAACCCTGGCTGGGTTGCCTGTGCAAGCGTGTATATGTCCCGGCACACCCTAGCATGTATCATTGAATCATGATATTTGGTTCATGAATCAACCTAGGTATATTAAAATGATTAAGTTGATGTAAACTGATTTTTAATAAATTTCCAATAGTTATGTCTGTATATTTCTACTTTGGATGTATTGCTTATAATTTGTTTATTCGGATATACATTCTTTATAATAAAAGTTTTAAAGTTCAAAGAGCAATTCTTAGAATATTACTTGGTCATTCACTACAAGAAATGTACATATCCTGAAAACAATTAGTTTTAAAATTGTACCATTTGCAATAAAATAAAACTACATAAATAAACTAGAAAGCACTCAGAGAACGCATACCTCTGCCAATGCCATTATTGTACATTGATCTGCCCCAAAATTAAACACTTCTTCTGTAGTCTATTTGGATAATAGACTACAGAAGTGTTTAATTTTGGGGCAGATCAATAATTTCATTGAAAATCACTGAGAACCTTTGGAGATATTGTGTGGACAGACACAAGAACATTTGGAGATAGCTGTATTTCTGCAAAAGTTCCCAGTGAATTTCAACAAGATTTTGTGGAAGGGTGGGCAATAGGCTATGGCAGAACTGATTGCACAATTACCTCCCTTCTGTCATGAATGTATGGGAAAAAAACGGAAAATATCTTTCAATCCAAAATGTAACCACCACCTCCTTAGCCCACTGCCCACCCTTCCACAAAATTTCATTGAAATCCATTCAGTACTTTTGGAGGTATCGTGTGGACAGAAGGACAGATGCAACCAAATACATATACCTCTCCCACTTTGTTAACAGAGGTAAAAAAGATTGTATCAAATTATGAAGAACAACGGTAAAGATAAAACTGTTCATTGAAAATGACCAAAATACTTTGTAATGTTTCAAAACTTTTAATACCATCTTGTTTTATTTTGCTTTGTACATTTTAATATACTCTGTTTTTAACTGGGATTTTTTGTTTTCATTTCCATTTCAGGTTATGAGGGTGAAAGTTTGGAGAAGATTATTCACTCTCTAGAAAAAACTACTATCGCAATGTTAGATCGATGGAGCATTGATGTAGTGGATAATGGTGGAGAAGAGCCAGGAGACCAAGTTCCTTTGAATATTATTAACAATTATTTCTCCATTGGAGTTGTGAGTACTTTACCCACTATAGTATAATTTATATAAGAACATTATTTGTCAAAGAGCTGCTTTAATAATGCCTTGTTTGGACTGAGCTACTTATAAACAACCCCACTCTCTCCCTGGGAAGGTGCTATGGGGAAAATAAAATAAGTAAAAGTGTAGTTATAATTTAATCAAAAGTTTATTTAATTTAATCAAAACAAGGAAGACTGCATCAAAATTAAATTATATTTATATAATATATATATATATAAATTATAACTATCGTTTTATTTATTTTTGCAACAAAAAAACAAAAATAAAAAGTTTTTATTTTGTTATCTACAAAGTTATTGGCTATTTTTCATCGAAGGTATCTCGACGGCCATTTTCAGCATTTTAAACCATTACTGTAAACATCTGCTTTAGAAACTGGTTTCTGTGGAGAATACATGTTTTTTTTCTTTTAAGAAAAGAATAATAAATTTTTGTCTTTGGAGAAAAGATATTTATTTTGTTTTAAGAAATTATTTTTTTTATAGGTGGAGAATAATTTAAATTTGATTTAAATATATATGATGGGTATGGTTAGACAATGTGGAAAAGGAAAAAGAGTGAGAGTCAGCCAGCAACTCCCTCAGTCCAGAGATTCTCAAACACCCTAGCTTCCCCCACCACCACACATTGACCCCTCCTAGAAAAGTAACTCCCACCTCACATACATACAAACCAGAGATCTTTGGCATAAAAACACACATAAAACATTCTCAGCCACTACATATGAGATGGATGACAGCCACAGCACACATATCCAGGATCGCTAGCTGCAGGCCACACGGATAATTGCAGGACTTCTGCCATGTTCAACTTTCTTCTGAAGATGTCGCTAGCTGCGACAAAATGCATAAAGATTTATCCTCATGATAATGAACATGTTTGAGATGTAACAAGCTTTTCTCACTCTTTTTCCTTTTCCACATTGTCTAACCATACCCATCATTCTGTCGGATTATAATTTATATAATCCACACTATAAACAAACAAATATATATGAATAAATATATGTAAATAATTTCCTTTAATTGCTCTTGTTTGTTTTAAATATGTTATGCTGAATTGGCGAAGTTGCCTATTTCACAAAATAAAACTATGCATTTACTTATGTTTTGTAAAAAAAAGTTTGATTACATAAACTTTTGATTGTTTTTGATCAAATTAAAACAACGTATTTATTTTTTGTAAAAGAAATAAGTAACTTTTTTACAAAAATAAATAAATACATAGTTTTAATTTGATACATATATATGAATAAATATATATAAAAAAAACAATGTCTTCTTATACATCTGAAGACATTTACGCGTTGCAATCCTGTCAGAGAGAGGGATTTATTTACATGTAGCTCAGTCGCAAATGAGGCATCCCTCATTTGCCTACAATTATAACATGGGGTTTGTTACTCAGTAATAGTTACATATAGTGGGACACAAAAATACCAGATGCCAATGACCAGGATGCAACAATACCGGATGCAAATGTCCAGGGACACATTTGACCAGGATGTAGTCACCATTTTTTATCTATATAAATGTAAAATAATGTAAATCTATTCATCTGTTATCTAAACATCAAAATAATATAGACTGCTGGTGGCTCCCAAAATAAACTTATGCCATCATATGGGGAATATCTGGTAAGATATTAATTGTTGCTTCAATTAAAATTAAAAAAGACGCTATTTTGACTTGGTAGAATTAAAAACAAAATAAATTTGCTCAATTTAATATTGAAAAATTAAACTTAAGATCTATAGTTTCTAATCAAGTAAGTAACAATTTTGTCTGTTAGCAAATTTGGCTGTTATAGTAATAAAAATTTGCCTTAAGTGGTTGAATCCAAATTAAAAACTCTTTCAAGATTTATATTCACCTTATGAAACAAGAAACTCTTGTTATTCCTTCATAAAAGTATCATTTCTCAGTATATTTCAGTGGTAGAATATTCAGCTGAAGATCTCTACATCCAAAGTTCCACTCTATATTGCTGAGACTCATTACAACATATTCTACCAGAAAATAGATATTGAATCAAATTTTTATCAAATCTTTTCTTTAACACATATAAAGTATGTGTGTGTATTAAATTTTATGCCTTAATTCATCTTAATTTATACTCCATTTAGAGTTGTTTCCAATCCATAATTGCCTTTTACTAATAGTGCTTTTTGTGTAAGTTTGAATTGATTTGTAGGTAATTTTGTTAATGATGTAATTATTTGAACATATTTGTATGGTTAAATGAATTTCAGCTGCCACCACACTTTGATTAATACTTTGGGAATTATGATCCAAAATGTACATTCAAAGAGACTCTGAAAAGTCTCCTGGAGACAGTAATGATAGAATTCATAATTGGTGTTGTTTTTTTTTAACTTGTAAATTTATTTAGAACAGAAAAAATATGAACAAATCCTTCTGGCTCTTACTTTTTAATTTAATGAATAAACTGTTCCTGCAATTAATAAATGTATGGTTGGACTTTCTCTTTTTTCACTCTTCACTCTTCATTTTCCTCTTTCAGTTCTCTCTCTCTCTTACTATTTTCTTCTTCCTTTCAATTCTCTCTGTCATTGATCCCCCCTTCACATTTCCCTTTTCTTTTCTTTCATTTTTCATTCTATTTACTCGCTTATATCATTTTATATCTGTTTTCTCACTGTATCATTCTTTATTATTTTTCTTTCACTTGCTCAGTTTTACTTCTTGCTCTTTTTCTTATTTCTCTCCTACTTACTACTCTCTTCTACCTGTTCACTCCTTTCTTTTCCCATTTCACTCTTTCTTACACATAAAGGAGAGACTCTACTATGCAAGTTTCCATATTACTGATGAAATTATTTGAAATGTGAGCTTGTCATCTTCAATACATTTGTAACCACTTACTTCCATCGCTAGCAAGAAACCTCATAAACTCTGTGTCCCTCATCCTCTTCCATTTGCTTCTTGTGTTTTGGGCCACTTCACTACTACCTGAAGCCAAACAGGAGTTGTAGCTGATGACAGCTGAGTTATTCAGCTGATAAAATAATTCTATATTTCCTCCACTGATATCCGCATTGCTGTCAGCTCTCTTTACCTTAAAACTTTACCAATGGCCAACTCTTAAGTTTTCTTGTCATTGTTATTACGAGGGTCATTTAACCAGCCTAATTCTAGATATAGCAGGTGCTTGTATCTGTTGGTATCAACATTTGCAGGAATTTCTCTTGAGCTCCTCTCTCAAAATAAAATTCTAACTGACAGTTTAAAAATGCAACCCTCACAAAATGACATTAAGAAGAGATGTAAACTTGTTTTTCAATTTGTGTAGCATGTAAAGCCAAATTTATTTTATACTATAGTATAAAATAAATTACAATTACATTAAATTACAAATCTGCTGAATATTAAGAATAAAATGTAATTTTAACTTTTTGGCTTTAACATTTTTTTACATTTAACAATTTTAACATTTTAGAATTTACAGAATATGCAATTCTGAGGTATTGTTTTTGTTATACATTCATTCTAAGTTAAAACTTGTATAATTTCATTTATATTCCTGTCCTATTTCACAACATTACCTGGTACAACATCAAAACTTTTACTTTAGCATTAGTGCAGAGTCTAAATAATAAATCTGCCATAGTACTTAGCATTTTAGAACTTTTACCATATCAAATGATATTCCTTTGTTATTGTTTGTATTAAAGTTAGGCTATGAGCTTACCAACCATTAACTCCTGCAGAGTCTATCTATGATATTATCATTGAAAGGCTTCAATGCTTTTTCATCAACCATTCTCTCTACAGCAGAAGCTCATTGATAAAATGAATATTTTTAAGCATTTTTCACCTCTCAAAAATATTATTCTTAGTGTATACATGTATCCAACTGATTTCAGTTTCAGTTAAGATTTTTTTTTTTGTTTTTTTTTTGTTACTGTAATATTTTAATTATTTCACTTTTAGGATGCTTCGATTTGTCATCGTTTCCATACTATGAGAGAAAAGCATCCAGAAAAGTTCAACAGCAGGTGAGAAGACCCTGAGCCCATCTTACACATTAATTGCTATTTAATTTGGCTTGAAACTCCTTGCCCTATGTATTGAATATTTGCTCTCATGAGCTAATCATATATTTATTTGAACAGCATTTAAATGTAGACATTTTTTAGAATATCTTTATTTAAAATATTTGTATGATATTCTTGGATTTGGCATCACTACATCACTAAATTAATAGCAAAAATCTTTTTTATTTTGATTTAAAATGTGTGTTTCGGTATGTTTTGTAAATCAAAGAAAATACTCATGCAATATCAGTAAATTTAAAGATGCTGTTGGTGTATATTTAAATTTGATAAATTATAATATGAATCATTACAAAACAGTGTAAAATGGTTATGATGTTAGAGAATTTAAAAAATTTAAACCATTTTTATTTCAAAAAGAATTTTTTAGCAAAATAAAGATTCCCTTTTTTTAATGTTTCCATAAATAGATTAATCAGCTGTTTATTCTGCTTGTTTTATTATAGATATCAAGTAATCTAAAAATGGATTAATCATAAAATGTCAACAACTAAAATTAAATTCTTTTAAATATTCATTCGTTTTGCTTGAAAAATTTTAACAGTTTTATTTTTTGAATTAATATGAAGTAAATTTTGATTTATATTGTTTTCTTCAATGTTCTTGTTAAAGTAGGGTAATATAAGCTTACAATTTTTGGATTATTATTTTGTAAAGACTGCATGTTAAACATGTTATCAGTATTTTTGTGTTGAATCTCAACTTCTTAATTTAATCTTAAATCTTATATATAAGTAACCATAGACATGGAAAATATGCAAGCTAAACTTTAAGGATTTTGCTTATTGCAAAATACTAGCAAAGAAAGATTTTTAGTATTCTTTGTGATCTTTGTACTAATAACAATATCCCTGCAACTGCTATTTGTTTTCAAATAGTTCTTCAGACATTTGAACTCCTTCTTCTTCTTTGTGTTGTTAACACAATGTTTCGGCTGATCCATTGGCGTAGGAACTTTTGTGTTATTCTTGACATTCCCTCTACTAATGCTGTGAATGGCAACAGCATTCCTTCTCCTACGATACATATACCTTACTTGAAGGGAGTAGCAGAAAGGATACCAAGGATCTGCTCTTGCTATAACATCAAGGTCATTTTCAGCCGCTCACACACACTTTGAAACTTACTAAAGGTGAGCCCGATTCGCGATCCAAACTCTTACAAACAATTGTATTTACATTATCCCCTGTAAATGTGGGAAAATCTACACTGGGGAAACAGGCTGCCCCCTCAAAGTCAGGCTTGAGGAGCACAGAAAAGCCACAATCAAGGGCGAGATAGAAAAATCTGAAATGGCTGACCTTGTCTGGAGAGAGAAAGGCGACCACTTTCCTCTCTGGGAGGAAGTCCAGATTATTAACAGAGAACGCTGTTGGAAACAGAAAAATCAAAGAGGCAGCACATATCAACATGTCGACTGAATGTATTAGTCAGACAAATGCGGAGTCACACCTGGTGTGGCTTCCACTACTCAACAAACCCAAACCTGACAAGGCAAGGATAAAGAAACACCTGAATCGAACGTTATATGGGTTGTCTCCTTTGAAGTTAAGAACTTCTGTTAAGCCCATCACATTCGGATATTACACCTGAGGAAGGCCGAAGAATGGATCGGCCGAAGAATGGATCAGACGAAACATTGTGTTAACAACACAAACAACAAGAAGGAGTTCAACCATTTGAAGAACAAATTCAATATTAATGACCCTTCTTAAAACTATAGAAAATACTATTTTTTTTATTTAAACAACTGCATATTTAATATATAAGTTTTTTTATATATTCCTATTTATCTATATTTATAATTTTGTATCTTGTCCATCTGTATGTGTGATAATACCCTTATTGTTTGGTGATTGAAAACCTAGTCATAGAGCAATGGTTAGTAAACTGGTCTTGTAGATCATTACTAGTGAGTTTGATCCTTATGTATGCTCCATATTTGTGACCTTGTGCCAAAACTAAGCTTCATAAATAACTATTGTTTGGTGATTGGAATTAGGCCAGTAGCAGAAGCCATTTTGCAGTATTATGGGTTTTGGGGTTTTTAAAAACAAATGTTGTTGTTGTTGGTGGTGGTGGCAGCAGCAGTACTACTACTACTACTACTAGTAGTAGTGCTACTACTACTACTAGCAGCATCCCCGGTTCTAATGCGGGCATCGGGGTCTAAGAAAGCCAACCCTGTTATAACTGCGGTTGGGTTCTGGGCAATATCCAAGGACAGGCCATACATGAAAGATGGCAAACATTGTCTAAAGATTCCTTTATGTAACTATATGACATCTCATTGGTGGTCTCAGGGAAATGGGTAGTAAATAGAGAGTATAACTGTAAAAATAAAAAAAGGTTTGTTCATTGACTACTGAAATGTTTTTGTCTAATTCATTTAATTTTTTAAGTTCGTTGGCTGACATTAGTACAATATATTTCTTATTGGGGGTGGGGTGGGAGTTGTGTCACCTGTCATCAAATGGGCTTACGGTGTAGTTAAATACTGCTCATCCCAAAATATTACGCTTACAGATTCAAAGGGAAATTCTCTGTCTTTATTTATGGTTTTCTAAACGAGTGGGTGATAATATATATAAAAATGTTGGGGTCCACCAATCACCCCCAAATACCATAAATCGTGTTATATTGGGGGACAACTGTATTATTATTATCATTTAGATTTACTGCTTGCCTAATTCACTCTGTCTCAAATCATTTACTATATATTTATTAATGTTAAATATATTGAAAAGCAGGTTGAAATCTGTACAGCTATTTGAAAGTAAGACTGGATGTGTACAAACACCTTAATAGTATTTTTAAATTTCATGGTTATTTACTAATATCTTCATTTATTATTCATTTTTCTTTATTTATCATTCCAGAATTAAAAATAAAATGTGGTACTTTGAATTTGGTACCACTGAAACATTTTCTGCCACTTGCAAAAATCTTCATGAGACCATTCAAGTTTTTGTAAGTATTAATATTTTTATGTCATCAAAAGCAAAAATAGTTAATAACTTCTATTTATTGAATAACTCAACTAATTTATGAAATTGCTATGTTCACTCTTAACTAGAGCGCTACTGTGTAAACTCATACAGTTTCATTATGTAAGGTGCAATATCAAAGTCAACGGAAATTGCATCTTGATTATCATCAGTCCATTACTTTTCCATGTAGACAACTGTGTTGTGGCCAGAAGATGATCAACATTTTGTAAATTCAGTAAAGTTAGATCATAAGTGTGTAAAATTATTGATGTTTAAATTACATTCTGGGAGTCTGACCCTATTGATAAAAACTTCAATGGAATGTTGTTTCAAAGAAAGGAGATGCAATATTGTAACATATGGGATGAGTAAAGTATAGCAAAAAAGATCTTGTGTTATGTTTATAAGTGGGTAGTAATAGGAATACACAATATTGTGATATTTTGCTTCTCCTTGTATGCAGTCTATCACTGAGAAGAAAAATCGTAGAAGTTATCTCATACTTAAATTTTATACCATTGATTTGATTGACAGCAGTGGACACAGAGCAAGAAACAAAACATGGTGTCTAAATGGTGGCTCTTCAAATTGAGTCTGAATCAGTCTTATAATTCTTTATAATTGTTTCTTCTCTGGGGTAATTACAATCCCTCCAGCACCACCTCATCTCAAGAGTAAAACAGAAACAATTGCTGGAGGATAACTAAAACATTTAAGGATTCCTAATAATTCCCCAAATACCCAATATTAAAAGGCTGATTCAGTCACTTTGATCTCTTCAAAGAATATTTTTAGGGTTATAGATTTGACCATGTGGCTTATGTTTGTGTATGTTTGTTTTTATTTCCAGAGTGAAGGTCACTCATTAGAAATAAACAAGGGCCCAGGCCTAGAGGGCATTGCAATGTTAAACATCCCAACCATCTATGGAGGTGCCAGTCTGTGGGGTGAATGTGTAAACAAGAAGCAACGGCAAAAGCTACTAAAGAGTGTAAAAAAGAAGAAAGACCAAAATCCATTTCCACAAAGCAAGGTAGAGCTTCAGGCTGCAATTTCAGGTATGAATCTATAATTCAGTAAAATTGAACCAATGTTCAGTATTATGATTGTCAGTTGTAAAGAAAAGATTTCTTGCTTCAAAATCACTGAATGGGAGAAGCTTTCATTGATTTCCTCTTTATTAGACAGCAGCTTTGTATCAAACATTGTTGAAAAATTATAAATTTCAATTTGTGTTGTGTGCTATCATCTCTCTACCATAAGATTTCAGCTAGCTTGCTTGCTGTAATATACCATATATTTGTGAAATTTAAATATAACCATTGGCTTGTCAAATTACCACTTATTTATTTGTCTGTTTTTGTTATGTGCATCTGCATATATGTTTGAACGTATTTTCATTATACAGTTTATTTGTTTATAAAATCATTTATCTCTCATAGATATTGGAGATAAACTGTTTGAAGTTGCTGGGGTAGAGAACAGCCTTCATGCTGGTATGGTCAGTGGGAAGGTCAGATCGGGTAATCGTCTGGCACAGACCTGCTCTATGGTACTCAAGTAAGTTTTTTTCTGCTTTTTTGCTTTTTTTTGTAATTATCAAGATAACAATTTTGAATTTAACCAAAAAGAAATCTATTTTCCCCTCTAAATCATTGATTAAAATTTTTCTTTTCTCAGGACCTCATGTCGTGTACCAATGCAAATTGATGGAGAACCTTGGGTACAGAATCCTTGCACAGTAAGTGAATGTATTTGCATCTTTGTTTCGCTCTATAGGAATTTATTTTTGTTATGATACGTCAACCAGAAGGACACAAAGCAGGGAGTAAATTTTGTTATTACAGTAGTCCACCCCCTTATCTGTGGGGGATATGTTCCAAGACCACAAGCAGATGCCTGAAACAGCAGATAGTACCAAAAACTATATATACACTATGTTTTCTTTCCTATACATACATACTAAAGCATATCGAAAATTTAAATTTTCAGAAATAGAAAAACAAAAGGTGGTTTTGTGACTTAAAGGCAACAACAAAGCCCAAGGTAAACTTAAAAATGATGATCGTAGTCTTCCTTGGCGCATTTTGTATTTTTTTGCGATCCTGAACCGGGTCACTGAAAACCTTTGAAGTAAACAACATACAGAGACAAATGAACACATTTTTCCACACAATTCTAATGCAAGGAATTCATAAAAATGATTAATATATAGATAACAGGCTGAAATAATGTCCTTTGGGGTTTATTTCAACATATATTACACCTATTGTGAACCAGCTAGCGCAACCAGAAAGGAAAAAATAAGAGAGCAATTTTCTTTATTCAATAAACAATCAAATTTATTTACAATGGTTAATTACAAATTCCAAAGCAGTCAATTGTATATGTTTTTAATGTATGAAACAGAATAAAGTAAAGAAAAGTCAATGGTTCTCTTCAAAAATGGAGAGAAAAAACAATATGCAAATGAGATTTTCATTCTATATAGTGAAATTATAGTATTCCCATAATAACATTTTAATTTCTCATTTTCTTTTTCAATAAAAATTATCTAACAGCGTTTGCAATATGTAAATATATAAAAAGAAAATGATATTAAAATGTTTTAACTAAAAATAAAATTCATATTATCCCTTGCAAATTTTACATTCTCAAGTTTTGGTATGAGTTTTGGGACATGGCAATGAGAAAAACCAAAACCGTCACGTCCCTCAGCTTCAAATATATGAGCTGAAGCATTTAAAACATCCTTGACAAATCATTCAACACTTTGAGAGTGACATGAAATCACTTTCATGTTAAATCGTTAGCTTTAAAACCCTTCAATCTCATTCTTTGTGAATTCTGATGCCAATAATTTCAGTAAGGTTTCTCGCAGACCGATTCAACTGGGGAACATGAAAAGCCTGAATACTTTTGTCTCCTTTGTCAGAATTACCACACATTTCAAGAATTGTGTCTCCAGCAGAGCCTGCCAGGCTCCATGTTTGACATATGTCAATGTCCTGAGTTTCCTTTGGCAGAACATCTCAAACAATTTTCATCTCTTTGAAAACGTGGCAGGGACCATTCAAAATTGATGGTTTACATTTGATATCAAACCACATTGGGTAGTGGAGTAAAACAATACGTTTCACAATCATAAGAAGATCCTTTTTTACTGTGCTGGTAAAATTGTGTTAACTTATATACAGATACATAAACCAGTTTGCAGTTGAGAGCCAACGTGACCTGGTTTCAAACTCAGTAGACTATCGTTGATTTATCCCCAAATTATCATCTTCACCATTCTGTATCCATAATTATGATCTTTACTGAGTGAGATCGTTGATTATGTCGTCGGACAGTTGATGAGGCTCTACGTGCGAGTCATTGATGCGCTTGAAACTCGGATTGAAATCAAGTTTTTTGACGGCGCCACAATTGCTGTTCCTAATACAACACCATAGGAATTGTTTGAAAGAGTTGGAATATTTCTTTCTTGAATATGATGGCACAAAGGAAGTTCATTAGTATGCAATTTGTTCTAAACATGATGTGAATTTCTTGTTTCAAAACATACTGGAAGTTATGTAAATTCTTTTTTTTAGTTGATACCAACAGGGTAAAACTGATGATGATGAGTAATCTAGGACAGAAAAGACTTAATTATTTGTCAGAATAAAAGCTTTGGACTTTCTCAACATCTGTTTGCTTTTTTTGCAGTTTTTGTCCTGAAAGAGTCAAGATGTGTTTGAATCTTAATACTAACCATTTTACTGAATTCCTTGGGTCATAATTGTATTGAAAAATGTGGTCATTTGTCTTTGTATGTTGTTTACTTCAAAAGTTATACGATTTTCTATCTTTTCGGTGTCCTTGTTCAGGTTCGTGAATAGGTGTAATATAGGGTTAAAAGGAAACCCCATCAGACATTATTTCGGCCTGTTATCTGTAATCTTAAAATAGACACTTCAAGGATTAAGAAAAAACAGATTACGGAACAAACAGTTAATATCTAGTGTGTATATGAAAACATATCATCGGATTTCTCAACATTATTTTGCATTTTTTTGCTGTTTTTGTCCTGAAATAGTCAAGATGTGTTTGAATCTTAATAATAACCATTTTTATGAATTCCTTGGGTTAGAATTGTATCGAAAAATGTGTTTATTTGTCTCTGTTTGCTGTTAATTTCAAAAGTTATTCTAATTTTGGTGTCCGGGTTCAGAATCGCACAAGGTGTAGCATACGCGAATCAAAAGTGTGAAATGCACCAAGGAAGACAACAATCACCATTTTTTTTTTTCAAGTTTATCTTGGCCTTCATTGTTGTCCTCCACGTCATAAAATATATAAATCTTTCGATATGCCCTAATACATACCTAAGATAAATAAATTGATGTCCAATTCATAACAAAACAGCTACAAATATCTTTATCTTTGGTTGCTCACTGATTGTAATTGTTAATACAGAATTATAATTGGCATTATCAAAAATATAATATTTTGTATATATATAATATAATTTTGTCCAGAAGACTTCTACTGATTTGCATATTAAAATGTCATTGTTTTCAATTTCAGTCAACTGGTTTAATATTCATTTGCTCTTTTTTTCTCCAATTTTTAGATTACAATTAAACACAAAAACCAGGTACCAATGCTAATGGGACCCAAGGAGAAAGCTGGTGGTGGTGGTGGATTTCTCAAAATCTTTCGATGATAGGAATGATGTTAAATGGTAGGGCACCTAAAGTTTATTTGGTTTACTCTTAACTGTAAGAAAGTATAAAAGGGGAAGAAAAAATATATACAACAATACCTTGAATAGTGCGGGTTTTGATCTAGCACAGTTACGTTATTACTGTATAAATTAATGTAACGAAGTATAAGCTATAAGTATAAAAAAAACACATTAAATTATAAGACATTGAACAGTAAGAATAATTTTTGAACAAATTAACCGCACTAATCAAGATATACCTGTACTTTCATTAATAGAAGCTATTCCTCCCTCTGTACTAAATAACTTGTGTCTTAGTTCATAAAGGTTTTATTTTAAATAGTTTTTATTACAATATTTGGTTTTTCAATCAAAAAAATCAAAAATATCAAATACCAACCATTAGTAGTAATATTAACCTGAATTTATAGATTTTATTAGCAGTGTCAACAATTATTAATTGTTGATTAAAGAATAGGTTTACAATTTAAAAGAATACCAATAAATCCATTAAGTCATATTTACTCACTATGAGGAGGTGAAATTGTAGGATGAGGAATGAAAGCATAAACTGAAAAATATAAATGAATTAACTGTTTTGATTAGTTCAAAACAATGGAAGATCTTAATTTGAGTGGATTATGTCCTAGATCAAATGACAAATTTTACATTTCCCTTTGTCAGAAAACAATTAGAATAAATAATCTTTACATTCCAGAAAGGTACAGACTGCATTTGTTAGTGATGTCCTAACAACTTTCATTGTACAAAACAGATTATCAAATTTGTATTTGTATTTACTCTATCTAGATTTTATTTTCTACCACAGAAACTAGAATGGTAAAAAAATCTAGAAAAAAATCTACAGACCATATTCAGTTTTATAAAGTATTCATACAAAAATATTTTTGCATTGCTACCATTACTTGATTAAGTTTTTGATAATCTCTTGTAAAATACACCTTACTAATTATGCTGTTTTGATAAATGAAGGTGAAACTGTTTTCCTGCAAATACATTGTTTACATTGACACATTCCATTGTTTTTTCTACTGTGGTTATATTAGTCACCCAAAAGAAATAGTGTTCTGCCTAAAAGGAATTTTATGCTTATGCAACCTGCTTACTGTGTTGTACCATAGTCTGTAGGACAAAACATAACTGATTGGGTTCAAATCTGAAAATGAGTTAAATTATTCTTTGCAAAAAACCTTTTTCTGCCTATTTTATTGTTTGAAATTATAAAGATTTTAAGTAACTTAAGTAACACCATTATTCTCAGATTTTCCATAGATTATGAATGTGAAACATTTCACTGCTCTGTTGGTATTAAATTTTATTTTTTTGTTTGTTGGTCCTTGTAGAGTTTTTTTCTATGGCAAGTATGTATCAACAAGTTTTACCCGATTAACACCTTGTAAAGTACCTGATGTTACTAATGTTTACTGTAGTGATCAGAATGGCATTGCAAATAATTTTTTTAAATGAAATACATTTGAAATGTTCTCTTTGCATATTTTAAAAAAATTCTAAATGTATTTCACTTTTTATTTCAGCACAGCATATTGGCCTTAGTAGGAAGAAGATCCTAGATGTTATAAACTACCATCCCTCTCCACAATGACTATTCAATAAAAGCAATTCAGAGGATAAAGGGAGTCGAGAATGCAGAACTCACACTGGAACATAATATTATTACATTTACAATGGCTACTTCTTTTCCTACTACTATTCCAGTTGTCTCTATTATTATAATTATTATTATTATTATTATTATTATTAAAATTATCACTTTTACCAGCCACCACTGACTAATTCTACCACCACAAACACCTCTACCACACAGGCATTCCCTTCACTAGAATTCAGTTTGTCCATGTTGTCATACACCACAGGATAGAGGCTGGGTAGATGCCTCTCCTTGCCTCACTTACTGACTGAGCCTAGGAGATGCAAAAGTATCAGCAACAACCTTCTAATGGATGTTGCTCAGTAGCTTCCATCTTGATTCAACCTCTGGTCAGTTGTAGCTCAATATCCTCTACCAGGTACCACTTCATCAAATTACTGCCTTCCTGCTTAATATTTTTTTCACATTTCTGCCATGTTATATACATTGTTTGAACGCTTTTTTTAAATATCCATATTATGAAAGGAAAAAAATTTGAAATTTAAAAAAAAATTAAAAAGAAATATGTCATAATTTCAATCCCACCCCCATTCTTTATCTTCTTATTTTTGGTTGAAACATTTTTCACTTGTGTTACATTTCCTTTTCCAATTCAATATGTATGTTAATACTTCTTCCACTCTGCAATCCTATTTGGTTTAATAAATAGATTACCAATATTCAAGGTAGCAGAGATGACTAGCAAGAGAAAACCAAGTGTATATCTCGACATATACATACATATATATATATATATAACCTTTCTTTCTTCTCTATTATACATAATTCTTCATCATATTTTTGTTCCAATGGGATCTGCTTTCATATGCTTGTTGTCCATCCAGAAGTTGAGAGGAACACAAAAAATATCCCATTGGTTCCATCTAAAGATGGAAACCTATTACAGACTGCAACAGTCAGTAGACAGTAACTCTCAGCACTGCCAACACTAATTAATACACAACCATCATTATTATTCTTATTATTATTATTATTATTATAGTACAATAAATAAATAAAACATGGTACATGTGCCTCAATTTGTTGATGCACTGTCTAATTGCACAGCTGTAGGCATGCCCACTGCCATGGCAGTCACTAAAAATCAAGTAATGACAAAAAACTACACCTAAGTAATAATGCACACACTGTATTGTTACAAATATAGCCTACATATTTTACCTTTATGGTAATAATTTAGTGAAATAATGTAGTTGCACAAATAAATTATAACATTAAAATATAGCCCAAAAAAAGTACTGTGGTTTTTGTTATTTCTTCTTTTATTGTTTTTGATTTCTGATATTTATTTCTCTCCTCTCCCCATCCATTGCTGATCTATTCTTGATTTTTGTCAGCCTCATCTTTAATACTATCAATAATAATTTTAGTATAAACATTTCCCCCAGTCCATTTTAGTGGTTCCTCCCCCAGCCCTCAATCCAGGTCATTACTAGTGACTGCCACGGGGCACCTACAGATGAACCTGTGTCTGTTATGCAGCATAAAAATCCAAATTTCATTGCCTTTTGCTTTTTCTAATCTTTTCCCAACCTTCATCTTCCATATTTTAATTCTGCTACTGGTGTAAACACATTTTTCTTTTTTAAGAAAAGATGTTCCTCAGACAAAGTAAATTCAACAAATGAGACATCATCATTTTTGATGGGTTGGCAGCTGTGTGTTTGAGATAAGAGTTTTCAATTGTTTCTTTGTAGTCAGGAAAAACATCTCTCTACACAGAAGCAATTTTACTTGAGAAATTCTAGATATTACTTGAGAAATTCTAGATATTACTTGAGAAATTCTAGATATTACTTGAGAAATTCTAGATATTACTTTTCGAATCTCTCTTCTACTTTTACTTGATCTAAGTTGGAATTATTTTCAGAATCAATCACTTTTAATTCTTAAATGGGAATAAGCATCAATTTTTAAAATGATGATTCTTTTGTTATTTTTGTCAATTCAATTGTTTTATTTTTCAATTACTTTTTGTACGTGCTTCTCACACTTGCTTTTTTTTCTTTTTCTATGTAGAATGTAAATTGCCAAGTGCTTTTTCTGCCTATTTTTGTTAAACCCAATATATGTATAAACTTTTTAACATTATTGGAACTTGTTTGTTGATTGGCTAAATATGAAATTGAATATATGACTGATAAAATAACAACTTAAATGTTGAGAGACCAATGTTTGTCTTTAAAGGATAAACTATGATCTCTATGCCGTTACCAGGCATGTATAAAAATTTCATTTTAGCATGTCATTTGATACTTATATCTTTGTATATGAATACATACACACATACACGTGTATACTTATTTTTAATTTATACTTCTAAAATAATGTTTCTTGCAATGCTCAACTAATTGCCATGAATACATTTAAGCATATGCTTTTTTGGCTGAGTGGTAACAATTAGTGTTCTAAATGTAAACTGAAAAAACAAATTTATTCCAGTCTTTTGAAATCTAGCTTGTATATTTTCTGTTATATGACCTCCATCATGTTGCAAGACTAAACACATTTCAGGTATTATTCAATGGAAATTAAATTTGGCATACTTGCATTGGTGTCTATTCAGCATCTTATTAATGTCAATTTTAAAGAGATATTGTATCTCTGTATTTTTTCAGAAAATCCAATTTCTGATTCTCTTTGCCACTCCCACACTAATTTGTTCTCTGTATGATCAGTGTTGCCATCTGGTGAACTATACTGAGGTTGTATTCCTTTGTAAACACTCAAAGGGCCTGACTTTATATGGTGCTGTCTGTTCAAGATTGAAGAAATCTGGACATTCCTCTGTTGTACTATTTTATGGAGTTAATCCAATCCTATTAAGTGTCTACATCCATAGTAGTCTGACAATGACCGAAACAGTAAACAGAAAAATTATGATAATAATCTTTCTAAAAATTTAAGAACTTACAACAGATGTGTAACCTACTTTTTCATTTCAGTTTGGTAATGCATGGATTTGTCTTCCATTTATTAAACATACATTTGTTAAAAAAGAGAAACCCCCCAAAAAGAAAGGAATATTGGGAAAAAAATCAAAGATCTTCACAATGTGACTTTTTCATAAGAATCATCCTAATCTTATTTTATCCTCTTCCACTTCACTGTTTGACAGTCCCCTTTTTTTAATTAAAGAATTTCAGGTTTCAGTCCCTATTCTAAAAATCCATGAACCGTAAATATATTTTTATTGCATAGTTGCTTAATTTCTTTAAAGTTCAGCTAAATCTTGAAAATTGTCTTGCTGACATTTTTCAATATATCAAGAATAAAAGTAGAAAAGTGGAGGGTAGTAGCCTAATTATTCATTATTTATTTGATGAAAAATATCTCATATAAGAGATTGAAAAGGCACAAATAATTCTTGTTCTTTCTCTCATAGAAATGGTAAATTCGCTTCACAAGTAAGGAGAGATATTTTTGTAAAGTCTTTATGATCAAATGATTAGCTGATGATTAATATCATTCTCTATGAGAATTGATTGTCATTCTGCCATTGTTAAAGGGGACAGAGGACTCATGACAATGCTGCCAAAATGGTGTCCTCACTTCTTGAATTAGTTTGTAAGGTTTCAGTTTCTGATTTTCTTGTATAAATTTGCTTGTGTAGCAGAAATAATTCTTTCTTAGTTTTTGTCAGAATTTAACAAAAAGTAAAAGCATTAGATCAGTAGATGCTTTTTCAAGGGAAATTTTATCACCGTAATTGACTAATGGTGGAACAGAGCAACGGAAAAGTGACCAGACTAGAAATAAAACTGCTTCCGTGCTATTTGTACTAAATGTGTGCAAGCAAACCTAAAAATTGTTAATTAGTATTTCTCCTGAAGTGCTCTTACTTTGTTATCACATCTTATCTAAATGATACATGTGGCAATACATTATGATTTCTCAGGATCAATACATTGTTCTCAGATGGTGTCAGCCTCTAAACTATAAAGAGACTGGTCATCACATCACTCTCCCTTATTTTTCTTCTTCATGTTATGGTATATTTTAATTATATATAGTGATGTTTCAGATTCACTTGATTTGGTTTTAGTTAGATTTTCTTTCTTTTTTAAGCCTTTGTTTCTTTCTCTTGTTTCTTTTGATCATTACTGTTGTCACTTTTAACAAGTCAAAAATGACTGCCCTAAGTATGTCACCAAATGCTGATAAAGAGAATAAAAGATCATCCACGTTGTTCTATTTAATCTGTTCTAAGGGGAACTCCAGATAAACAATCCTTGTTATTATAATAGGACTTTCGAAACAAGGGTGGATAAAAAGTAAGAATCAAATACTGTGCTGACAGTATATGTACAGGAGAACCTCTCTATGGATTACGAATGGGTATAAACTGTCAGAAATTTAAACCTTTACCCTTGTGTGTATGTGCATACATATATGCATACATACTTTCACAAACATTAAGTCAAAATGCTATAAAAGTTTCAGAGGGAATCTTATTGCATTGGTCAAATCCTGCATGTTACTGATCCAGTTTTTTAAAATTTATTTAATGTTTTTATTCCATGGTGCATAGGAAAAGGTGGTGTGGTACAAATTTGTCTTATTAAAGCACTGTTATTCCATATTTGGTATTGATTACAGCTTTGTTCAGATTATTTCTTTGTTGTTTTTGTTTTTAATCTTTCAATCTCTCAATCTGACCCTAATGATAAAATGATTCAATCTCTCAATCTGACTCTAATGATAAATTAATCAAAGTGTTAGGACTAATAACACTGCCCCTTCAAACCATCAATATAATTTATCTCAATGGTATGATTCACTGAACTATAGAGATACAAAATGGTACCAAAAATGTTTTAATTAAAAGAATAATTGTACTCTTATACATGACAAGGGATTGTATTGTTTACAATAGCCTTCTTTTTGATGTAGGTGCCCTTACACATCTTTAACATACCATGTTGTTATAAACATTGGTTGACTTGAGTTCAAGCTAAGGAATAGCCATCTAATCTTGGATAAGTTTTTCACATCCAAGCACTTTGTGCCATTTGATTCATTTACATGTAAAATCCCCAGTGATATGAATATCTGTTGTACTCGCCTTTCAATTCAGTAAATAAAAAATATTCAAATCACCACAATATTCAAAATCGCACAGACCATTCACAGTTTTCTAAGGATAATCATGGGCCATGTAAATTTTAGATTTAAATCAGAGTGGACTGAAACTTACTTAAATTATTTTAATGCCCCACTTTTTATTATTATTTTATTTATTCATTTTTCAACATTTAATCTTTAGCAAGGCAAAGACTTTCCTTAAATGACTGAATTTTTTCATTTTACATTTACTTTGTTGAAAAATAATTGTCATCTTGATAACTTTACAAAGTTTTTGGGTCTAGTATCTAAAAAATAGTTTGTAAAACACCACACTGTTTAATCACCAAAAAATAAAGAAAAACCTTGAACTAAAATATATCTGATCCATACATGCAAGATCAACTGATGTGGGAGTTGGAAAAACTTTAAAACAGTGCTATGTAAGGAAGTATTTTCCTTTTTTCTTTTTCCTGTGTAACAGATTTGCCTTAGCAAATTTGACCATGTGATAGGGCTCAATGTCATACAGATGACACATGTGTGATTATCTTGTCATTGTGATTACACCTTTTGGAATATGGATCTGAATCTAAGTGAGAATGACCAACCAACTGACAAAATGCATATCGTAATTGCAGAAGCAAAGAACTATTCATTCTACATGCATCTTGCCTCTTGGGTATATTTGTGTTTGATTGCCTGTTACTGAGTGAATATGCCTGTGAGGAAGATTTGAATTTGTGCACTTAGCACTTTTTCATTCAACGTAATGTTTGGAACTATATTTATCGTTATATTACTATTATAAGGTTCTGTATCGGAATGATTTTCATATTTTCTAATTTTAATATTTCATGTTAAAAAGACCAGTTTTCACTTATAACTGAATCTTTTATTTTGTTAACCCATTGTTCCATGTGCTACATTTGTTAATGATATACAAAAGAAAGGTGACAGGCTTTATGTGATATTTATAGAACTGTTTGTAATGCTTCATTATACAGGGTGTCCCATAGAATTGTGCCTTTTTATACCAGTTTTCCAGTTGTAAGGGAAGTAACTTTGTATTTAACTTGATTTTTATTGCAAAATAATTGTTTATCAAATGGAGCAGAATTCATGTGAACAAGTGCAAGATAAATAACACTGAGACAGTTTATACTTACATTATTGTCCTTACAACTGGAAAAAGGGGACAAATTTATGGGACACCCTGTGTAAATTTCATTTGTGTATTATTACTCTTTGAAAAACACAATACCATCATGTGATTTCATTTGCATCTTTTAGTGAAGAATTTTTCATTAATGCAAATTCACAAAGATCAATGATACTGACTTTTTTTAAAACCCAATAACAAACATATAAGTATACTTCTTTTTCAACAACCATGTATTATTTTTCATGTACAAACATACACCAAATAGAATGTACGTCTGTACATTTTGAATTAACATGAAGCCAATTCTTTTAATTCCCAAGTCACCCTAGTCAAGATACAAGACTTAGATTTCTTGTGAATTCAGATCTATCTAGTGCTTAATTTATTCAGCATTTATTTATATATTTAATGTGCGTCTGTACATCAAAAATAAAATCATGTTGCTGCCAAATAACTATACTTATACATCTATAAGTCGCATTATGGTTAAATTTTCAACCTATATTATTGTATTTGTAGCTTCATTGAGCTTAATATTTAGTTTGTCTGTATTGAATTTTTTTGTATTCTTAATAAAGCAACAGTGGCCTCTATATTTCCACTGCCTAAGACAAATTCAATGTATTGTTGTGTATTGTCTCTCTTTTCTTTTTTTGTTTCTCTGCGGCTTTTGTATGTTTTCCTATGACTGCAATTTTTCCTGTATGCAAGTGACCTTTAAATATTCCTTATAAAATATTGAAAAAAAACATGGGGAAGTAAAGTCCCAAGTGCTGACAATATGAATTATTTGATTTTCCTTTCAGTGTTTTGTCATTTTTCTCACTTGTTCTGCACTCTTCTTTCAATCTCTCTTTAATTATTCTCAGTATCTTTGTTGTATGCTTCTTTCCATTTCTTTGTATTTTTATCTCCTCATACTCCTCCTCCTCCTCCTCCTCTTTTCTCTTTTTCTCTGTGTTTTTCTTTTTCTTCATCCTTTACTTCCTCTGTTTTCTTTTCCCAAAAATGTTCTTCTTTTTACTTATTGGAAACAAGAAAATTCAGTGCCATCAATACTATCAATACTTTATCCAAACACAGTTCAGTTTTTCTTAAACTCATCTAGAAAAAAATATATATCAATTACTTGAAATCAGAGGAAAAACCTTTTTCACTGTTCAAAAAGAAACGTTTAGCTTTTTGTTGCTTTCTTTTTTGCCTCTTTTCATTGTTCTATTGACTTCAACTTTCCTCACTTTTGTGTGCCAATTCTTTCTGAAGAATCAAATATTCCATGTCACTGTACAAGAATGGAACTGAATTTGTTAAAACACATTTTTCTTTTACTGGAACAAAAGAAACAAAATTTGTTTCATAAACTTAATGAGACCTTCCTTAATCTTGGACTTGTAACTCCCAATTATATGGCTTTTTTCTGTTTTTCTTGAAGATGCATCCCCGGTGCCAACTTTATCCAAAGCACATGGTAATCAATGGGTTATGATTATATATTATAATTCGTCCCATTCTCAGAAAATATCAATCTAATTATTAATATTTTAATTATTATGTTCACAACATTCACAAATGATGCCTATATTAAATAAAAGAAAAACTAGTGTTGATTGTATATTATTCTATAAATATATTCAAATACTGCAAGTTTTTTTAACATTTTTAATTTTTAAATATATCAAGCTATTTTGTATTATATAGAAGCATGTTGCTATTGTGATCATTATTACTATGGTTAGATATAATTGTAATATCAATTTTTTTAAAAACTTTTAATCTGAAATAACTTAAGCTTGTGGTTGTTTTGTGAATGCTAAACCTTTATACATTCTATTTTCTTCTTCCAAATTATTAAACACAAACATATATACATATATAATGTCTTCTCACCTTTCTGTTTCCTTGTTATTCCCAATTAAGATTAGGCCAGCACTGGCTGCTTCAGCATTGTCGAACCTAAGCTAATGTTTCTTTATAATTGATTGTTTTAATATTCATCTGACTAATGAAGGGCATAACAAATGTAAGTATAACTTGGAGGCAAACCTTTTTTAACTCAACAGATTAAGCATTTTGTCTCTATTATTCTATAGTTGCCCTATTTCCAATTACTTAAATGTAACCTTTTTGTCCAAACATATTCTTGTACCCTTCTATTTGTTTTCAAACTCAAAAACAATACCATGAGAGTAAAAATGTAGCACCTCTTGTGGATTGCTTTACATATCACAGAATCCATGAGGCCTTTGCCATTTATGCCCAATTTCCTAATATTCCTCTATTAGGAGTTCTACTTTTGTGATTTAATCTCTGATTTATGTTTATCTAAATCAATAAGAAAACAAGATCCTCATTTGCTTTCCCCAATATAGCCAATCTCAAGATGTTACTTTCATTTAATTCATTCTTTGAGCCATATCAAATACCTGAAACTTTTCATGAAATTTAGCAATGCCTTTTCCAAATTCTCCTTCAATTTTTCAAATTGCCATAGCAAAACACTTATACCACTTGCCTTCATATCTTAAAGATCATATGAAATTTATTGGTATGGCTTTTCCTTATTTTGGTGATCTTCTTTTAGGATCAACCAACCATTTGGCTCCAACATAAGTACTGGTTTGCAAATTACCAACATCACTGATACTGGTAAATTACCAATGGAACTTCTCAATACCGGTTTTTAGTTGTATTTTTTCTTTAGTGGCCTTTACGTGGATGCTGATTTCCATTACACCTACTCTTTTTACATATCTCTTGTCGTCCACTTGGCAACACATTATTCACTATCCTCCTTTTCCTACATGGATTCACATAAAACCCCATGAAATGAGCGGGTACATGGCATCCAATGAAAAAAAATAGATAGTTAAAAAAAAGGTGCACAGGGATAATAAAAAATAATATTAAGACTTACATTTAATAGAAACAATACACATCATCACATATTCAGCTATTGCTTTGGAGACATTTTTTTCACTTCTTGGCACTCGAGGTGTATGATCTTAAAAAAACGCAAAGCATCTAATGTTTTGGGTGACAATAGAGAACGAATCTTTAAAACAAATTATCCTGCAGACATAAATGCCAGATTCAACACTCGTTGCTCTTATTGTTGATAAACTCTGGTAAAGTTGAACCAAACACTCAGTCCGCTTTCCTGTTGCTTCATACAGCTTCAATTTCTTGGCTAAATCTCTTTCTAATGACTGATTTTAAAAAAATTACATTATGAAATAAAAGAAAATGAGCTTTTAATCCTTAAACTGGAAAAGGGCATTTTTAATTTATATTTAAAAAAAAGAAAGGTAAAACAATAAACAAAAATTTACAAAAGTCTTATTAAAAAAATGCACTCTTATTATCAGGGCTTTCATTTAAAGTGGGAATTTGCGTGCACAGACTTTTGCCTCTGGGAAGATTTCATGAGTGTCAGTTTTGACGAAAATTTTAATTTGAGAAGTTTATTAATATGAAAATTTTATTTTTTCTAAACACACATAGTTTATTTAGGGAACAAAAATAAGTGTCTGATACTTTTTCGGAAATAAACAGGTTGTTGCCATTTCATATTTTTTTAAAATTTATTTATTGGCCTTTTTTTCAGGGAGAGATGAGGTTTGGAAAATTGTGTGAGTTTTTTAAAAAAAAAGGTTTTTAAGAAATATAAAGTACCTTTAAAACACGATGATTTAATTTTACGAAAAAAAAAAATTTTTTTAAGCAAATTGATGTTATAGAATTTTCCAAGAATGGAAAATGTCTGCCAGCAATCTCAAGGTCTAGTGCCGTCTGTATGATGAGCTTACTAAGTTATTTATATAAAATCGCGGCACACATCCATTTTTTTTATCAAATCTCATATTTGAGATTTTTTTTGAAAATTCTTTTTTAAGTAATTCTCATATTTGAGATTTTTCTAGTTTAAGGGTTAAGAGTAAATGAGGAAAACTTAGAAAACCGGTATTGATGTTTCGGTAACAGTATTGCTCACCAATTTTCAAAACCAGTATTTACCGGTTTTTAAATACCAATTTGCAAACCCTACTGGTAAGCAACTTAAATCAGCTTTAAAAAGTGATTTATCTCTCAAGCTCTCCATCTTTCTCTCTCTCTCACTCTCTCTCATACACACACACACACACACACACACATACACATTTATATTGGTATTATGCATGTACTCTTTGGATATATAAGTTTTTGGTGCATTTTACTTTCTCAATCTGTGTAAATCATTTTTTTACCATTTGTGCAAACTGATTTTCTTTAAAAAAAAGAAATCCTTCACCAATGTCTACTAACTTGAAAATGAATGAGACCATCATTTAAATTGATTGGAAACATGTTTGGCCTTTTCTTAAAATATAAAAATCTATATCTATTTGAGCAAATGTGCCATTTTTAATTTTTAAATTTTTTTTTACCCTTTCTTTTAGGGAATGGTTCATATGATCCTTGTACCAATTTTATTTTTCCCTTTGGCTAAAACCTAGTTTAAAACAGAAAATTTCTAATATGGTTATATTAATTTATTTCCAAAGGCCTTTAAATGTCTGCTTCATCTCAATTTATACTGGGGAAATATTTTTGTAAAAACAGAAAACTGAAAACAGGAAAAAAAGGAGAAAGCAAGAAAGATAACAAGGGCTTGAAAAATTGCCATAATTGATTCATAACTATTCTTTCTTGTGTGAATGATAAGTAAATAAAAAGAATATATCAATATTTAAGGAAAATGAACAAGGGGGGATGAAGACAAGTATAAAAAAATAGGAAAAAAAACATTGTAGCTGTAAAGTTGATAGTTTGGAATTTGTGTTAAAAAAGGCCCAATGTTGAATGTTCTCAGGGATATGTGAATTTGATTAAATCCAGGTAAAAATTTGTTCTCTAAATTTCTCTCAGTGTCTCAACACAATTGCTGTGTAGTGCCTTCCTACAAAGCATATTTGTTGAGTAATGCTGAAGCTTTCTACATTAGACTGCCCTTTTTATATTTTCATGTGCTATAAATACAATTATAAATGACAGCAGACTAATTAATGTCAATCTATAAATTGTTAAAATTCCACTGGGTCATCCTGGCCACATCTTGACTATTTAATAAATTCATGTCTTGCAATAAATGGTCATAAACTATGGTGGCATTGAACAATTTCTCATCATAGTTCTGTTAATATACACACACACACACACACCCTTACCTTGAAATTTGCAAAAGAAGTTGACACAAAAAAAATGCAAATGAACATTCTGACTGTGTAAAACTGCAAAGCCTTATGACTGAATTTTTATTTTTTTTTTAATTTGATTTCTGTGTATATGAATGAAGCTTTTCCTTGCTGAGTCCTGTGGGGTCAAATTGATTTAATTTGTTAGCTCATTGGATTTGGTTACTGTTCAAGGAGGACTGAGTACCCTAGTGTTAAAGATTTATAATTCTAAAATTGCCTACAGTAAATCAAGTCTGGTTCTTTACAATAGAAGTTCCTTTCTGCTTTTTGAAAATGTCCAATTAGCCTAGAAATACATAGAAATGGATCCATCTATTTGTAATAACCTACAGCAACTGATATGCTATTTCCAGTTGCTTTTACCATATCCAATGCCAACTGGTACAAACTAACTGTTAGGATCTCCAGAAATTCCTGCCAGCATTCTTACAGTAAACACTTTCATCTGCTGACTTTAGAAGATCAGTAATTGAGCTGCTTGGCTCAAAAAGTGCATTCTTTATACCTGAAATGTCTGCAATATTTACCTTTGAGCGACTGTCATATCAGCCAGTATCGTTATTTTGTTAAACCGTTTTCTTTCCTAAGACATTACCTACGTATTAGTTCTTTTGCCAGACGGTTTTCACAGTAAACCCGTCCTAATAATCTGAAGCATCTTTGTAGCTTAGCTTGCCAACCCACCTGAAGATTGGCACCTGACTGGTAAATGTCCATTCCTTCAGATCCAGCAACTCTTTTTATCTTTTTTCATACATCTTATTGTTGGTATAGTTTATATTGAAAACAAACCACTGTATCAGTTGCAGTCTTTAGATCTTATTTTAAAAATATAACATTGCATTTTTTAAATTTAAAACATTGAAAAGTTTTTCATTGAATTTTTACATTTCATAAGTAAATTATTTTCCATTTCTTGATGTTATGTGTAGATTTTTATTTTCTGTTGAAATGTTAACCCAGAGAAAGACAGCTGATTGTCCAACCTATTATGTTGGGTGCTATTTCTTTGTCTTTGTTGCTTTGTACTTCTGTTACAAGATCCATCATAAAAAAAGTCTTCAGCAGTCACTCTGATATACACCCTGTCTGTTCTTTTTATTGAAAAGAGGGACATTATTTCTGATTAATTTATGTAATAAATATGATTTATGTTTTCTGTGTTGTTTCTTTTCATCTCTCATTTGTTATAAAGTGATTTCATTTCAGCTAAAATTATAAAATCTTTTAATAGTACAATCTAGGATATATTTTAAATTATTTTTGGTGGGTGTTTACACTGTTAACAAATATTAAGCAATTCAAAATTAGGATAAACAGTAAAAAGTAAGTTTTAAAATTTTGCAAAAAGATTGCATGCAAGAAGAGTAATGTTTTATGAGGACCGTTTTTAAAAATATCCCTCTGTTTGTAATATGTTGAAACTTATTTTGTTGCTGTCAATTTGAAGTTAGGTTTATTTATTAAAAAATACAGAGAAAGATGTTTGAAAATTATAACTGTTTAATTCAGGGGTTCCCAAACGTTTTCTTCCAGCGTACACTTTTGTGCTGTCCGGCAGTGTTAGCGTATCTCTTGTGAAGAATATTGTGCAAAATGTATGGATACCATTGAGTAGACAATAGACATGTAGTATTTGTTAGTAATTTCATTTAATTTAATATTACATAGTCCAGAGGCCAATACTGATATTTTCACAAATTGGTACCACCCAAGGTGGCCAAACAATTTTTGTCTTCCTACATGTCTCTAGTTTATATTTTGGTATAATAACTCTGCCTATCTTGTAGCTTTATGATGGTTATCACTCTGTAAACAAACTTATCCCCATATAAAATTAAAAAGCACTGAAAGAGCACATACATCTGCCAACAGAGGTAATAGTGGTAATTCTGTCTGTCTTTGCTTGAAATCTTCATAAGCATATTCACCTATTTTATGGGCTTCAATGAAGTCTTTAAGCAACATGTGGAGGTGTGGTAATGCCTGTAGACAAACGGAAAGGTCAGGATGGAAATGACTAATCCAACTAGACTCAATGAGTTGAATATGTGACTAGACATTCTTGGTAATTATAGATCTGGATGACTGAAGTTGGGGTCATTCTCACCAGTCATGTCCCTAAGTTGCCTCAGCTATCTGCTCCTGTACTCATATGCACTAGTGTACCGTAGCGGTCCGCCCTGGGTGACACCAAGATGACTGCCTAAAAAGTAAATGCAACATTAACAAATTTGGTAAGAAACAAAGCTGGATTT
>VCCN01003880.1:472341-482458 GCA_006491835.1 Architeuthis dux
CCTTAACATGTTTCGAATTATTAGGTCGTTTTCAAAAGGAAACACACTTTCCCAGCATTATATATATATATATATACAAAAACAAACACGTACAAAAAATTCATGTCACTTTTTTTTAGTGTTCGCTTGTTTTTTCTATGCCTTCGTTTCGCACGCGCGCACACACGCACACACACACACACACACATACAAATAACGGTAGCTTTTTCGCACACGATAAAATACCCAAACACATATGGTCATTCTTATCTTTCCTGGGTGATCACCAATGAACACATTTTCCTATCAAACTTCGAAAACACTGAGAAATTATTTCTCTAGGACATTTCGAGTGACCTTACTAACTAATAATTGTGCATTATATTTAATGAAGACCCTTTTGTTATTTCATTAAATTGCATTCTTACTTATTTCTCTTTTACTTTTTTTTATCAAATCGCCGCATGTTTATAATGAGCCTACAAGTGAAAGAAAGAGTGAATCAAACTTCTTTGTCTCACATTTAAAGCGTACACTTTCTCTATCTCCTCCTCATACACCCTGCTAGAATTATCAGCCGGATAGTGATCGGTACCCTAACCCCGAGATGGTGACCGGCCATAGAGTCACAGGCCCTAAAGTTACGGCCCTAAGGCCACACTGTAGGTGGCACGCTGTGGTTTATTTCTATTTATTTACCATTTCGTTTCGTTTTGCTTTAAAAGCGAGATACCCGTTCGATAAAGTTGAATAAAGAAAGCCTATGGGGTTTTAATATTTTAATCTAATTTTTAATAATTAAGTAATGTACTTTTCTGTAAATATGAATGGAAAAAAAGGTTGTTTTGCAATTTATTTTGTTTTGCTTTGAAAACGAGATATTACAGTGACTTTCAAACTAACTTTTTACAACTAAAATCTTAATTTATACTAATAAATGAGTAAAATAAGTAATATTTTAATTTATTTAATTGATAGTAATAAAAGACGAGCCACGGATACAAGGGGGCCCACACAGCATGGGGAAAAGAATTACGGGCGGGACATAAAACATTAAAAAAATTAGGGTTACATTGAAGTACGGGCGGGTTATATGAAAAGCTTACGGGTACGGGTGGGCACGGACCGCAAAATATCGACAGTATGACTGACATGGTGGATTGACATGGTCCTGGACACTTCGCAAAGGTTTGCTGTTGACCCCCCCCCCCTACTTTCTTCTGTAACCCTTCACCCCTCTTCTTCTTTTTGGGGGTGTGGGGCATTTCGATAGTAGAATTTAAGCAACATTTTAAAAATAAAAGACAGTAAAAGACGCAAGGTATATCAGTTGGTATGTGGAAATAATATTAATCTACTTATATAATGATACGTGTGATTGTCTTGGTTCTCTGTCCGTAATCATGGACTCTTCCACTCAAAAGTAACAATTTTGCTGATAAAAATATCTCCTACCCACTATTTTAAACAAAGGACTCTTCCACCTCCGATGACTCAGCCTGACCCTTTTTAAGGTATGGGGACACTCAAAAGATGTTCCCATGTAAATTAATGGTAATTTTCCCTTCGCTTTACGCCATTTCGGCTTACGAAAGGCTTCTATAGGAACGCTCTACTTCCGGATAACGGGGAAACACCTGTATATCCGTGATTTTTCTTTTCACGTGGAATAATTAGTTTTTTTAAATAAAAGACAAAGTCGTTTGATACATTAGTGGGTAATTGGCGATGTTGAACTCTGAAGTATTTCAATCAAATGGTTTAGTTGAAGGAATTTATTTACCAGACCAGTATTTGCTTACTGCAAATTTCAGCACAAAATCTTCCGATTTTCAAGTTATGCACATAAAATTGCCCTTTTGTTATCACCTACTATTAAGCAACGTTTTTTTTTGTTAACAAATGATATTTAAACAACTTTAATATTCCATTACTATCAAAACTACTGTTTTTGTTTTGATTTATGGGCTGTTTCCTGGAGATTCTGCAATACCAGGCCAACCCGTGGCAAAGGCAGAGCAAGCCTTTAACTCTTCACCTTGTTCCAAAAATCAGTTAATACCGAAGTTCCCATATCGGGGACGCTGATAAGAACAGATACTACACTTTGACCTTTCTCTTTATTTGTTTCCCCACGACGGCAAATTTGATACAAGGTCATTTTAGAGTGGTGTCCTGCATGCGAACGTGCAGGCAGAAGATACCCGTGGCTAGAGTCATGAGGGGGGAGAATCCCAAGTACATGTGACTGAGACAAATGCCACGAGGACAGGGATAAACCGGTCAGTGGTTACAGGACAATCATGTACCAAAGCTTCTCAGGACGAATCCTGAGCATGCTGGTCAAAGATCCTGGGAATCGCCTCCCGGCCAGCTGGCCAAGATATCCTGTGCAACTTCTCCCAGGTCGAATTCCTTACGAGCCGTGTTTCTCTGAACTTCGAAGCCGTCGTTTTTTTCGTAGAACAGATACTACACTTTGATCTTTTTCTTTATTCGCCTACCCACGGCGGCAAATTTGACATGAAGTCTTTTTAATGTGGGGTCGGCCTGCACGCGAACGTGCAGGGGGTGGAGATCCCATGTCCCCGTGCCTAGAGACCTGAGGGGGGAGAATCCCAAATCACTGTCACTGAGACCAATGACACGAGGACCGGGATAAGGTTAGGGGTGTGGATCCCATGTCCCGTGACTAGAGACCTGAGGGAGAAGAATCCCAAATCCCCGTCGCTGAGACAAATGCCACGAGGACCGGGGTGGGTTCAAAAGCACCTCAGGATTGATCCCGAGTGTGCTAATGGGGATCGCGACCAGCTGACCAAGATATCCTGTGCAACTTCTTCCAGGTATCCGAAGATACCCGAGCATGCCACAGGACCCCCGAAGGGCCGTGTTTCTCTGAACTTCGAGGCCATGGCGGTTTCGAAGCACAGATACTTCACTTTGATCTTAGCGCGTTATCAGCCGCAGCCAAGATATCCTGCGCAACCTTTTCCAAGACGATACCCGAGCATGCCACAGGACCCCCGAAAGGCCGTGTTTCTACGAACTTCAAGGCCATGGTGGTTTCGAAGAACAGATACTACACTTTGATCTTAGCCAAAGGCTTTGATATCCTGCGCAACTTCTCCCAGGACGAATCCCGAGCATGCCATAAGGACCTCTTGCGTGCCGTGGTTCTCTGAACTTCGAGGCCATGGTGGAACAGATACTACACTTTGATCTTTACAAAAAGCAGCGACTTCAAACCGAAAATTAGCTTTATGACAACAATTGATGGTCCCGAGTAACACAGAAACGCAATTACCTTACAATAACAAAAATCTACTCCTGAAGACACAGCATTTTATCAAAAATGTTTTTACTTTTTATTGAAGCAATCTGAAAAGGAAATCTTCTTCAAATTATAATGTCTGAACATTAAAAACAGTTCCGCATTTGCGGCAGGTGCGTAGAAATACACAAAAAAAAATCTCGTCTGAGAGTAAGAGAGAGATTGATTTAACCACCTCTCTCCTCTCCCCATACTAAATTTCAATCATCAGCGACAGCTGCTGTTGATGGAAACAAACATGATAAGCTAAAAAAGTATATATCTTTTGATCGTCGTCGTGGTTGGACCTCATTTTTCGCAAAGCCAACTGCCATCAGCGACAGCTGCTGCTGATTGAAACAAAATGTGATAAGCCAAAAAAGAGTATATCTTTTGATCGTGTGTCGTGGTTGTCGCAAAGCCAACCGTAGACCCGAGCACGCTCGGAATAAAATCGGCAAAAAGGAAACGTTTGTTGTCAGTTCCTGAGTTTTTAATGAAGTTTTACACGCACGAATAATTTTTCATTTTTCTTGAACTAAATGTTTCAAATAGAAATTTACCGACACAGACATTAAAAGCAATAACATGGTCCGATCTCGGTTCTTAAGCAGGGGGTCCAGAATTTTGTGCAAGGGACTGGGGTCTTCTAAATGGAAGAACAAAAATTCACAAATAAATACATGAAAAAGAAAACAAATTTCAAACATCAAAAACAAGAAAGTAATAACGTATGATCAATGTATTCGCGAACACATTTATGCATCAATCAAATCAAAGCAGAGTGTCAACCATAAACATTAAATATATTTCCTGGGTAAATGATGTGTTCTTTTGAATTCAAGTTACCAATTAACGTAAGTTTTATGTTATTTGACTTTAATTTCTTTCCTAAATTCTGCTAAACAAATTACGATAAATAATCCTAACGTCACTATTGTAGAGCTTCGAAAAAGTTTAAAACATGGGTTTTAAATGCCTTTCAATCTACAAAAAGATTACATAATGGTGAAAATTTAGAAGATCGCAGAAAGTATAACTATGTGATCTGTAAACTGACGTCTGAAGACAACAAAGCGATAAAAAAAAGAAGCTCAATCACCAATGAAACGTATCTGCTTATAAGGTCGTGTTACAGTATTGGGTATTGTGATAAAAGCAATGAAGGGTGATTACAGAATAGAATACACTGGAAAAAAAGAAGGTTCCAAAGTATAGCGATGATAAAATGGCTGAAATTAGGACAACGCTTAGGTGACTTTATCGACTGCATTTTTTCGGACCAACAGCTCTTGTTTAATTGTAATGGACGCTGAGACTTGCATTACAATTAATGATTCAGAAACATTTTCCAATGCAGAATTGTATAGTCATTCTTTTAATAAAATTTCAGACTCTTAAGTTTTCAATTGTTTCCAAATTTCCTGCCAAAGTTGGCATATGGTATGCTGTTACTGACAGTGCTATATCACCATACATTTTGTGGGGACAAGATCATGCGACCAATCAGAAATTATATAAATTGGAGAACGTAGAATGGTCCAATAGATGAAAACAAATGGTTTTAAAGATGCTTCAATATTCTGGCCCGACAAGGCATAAATTCAATACACCAAGTCTATGTTGCAATATTTTGATTCCAAACAAATTATTGTCGTTCCAAAGAAAGACAACCTGATAAGTTGCCTTCAGTGTCGACCAATTGAAACAGCTCATGCCATAATTAAAAGAGTGATTTCCAAGGATGGATTTAAACCAAAGAACGGAGATGAGTTGTATGCCCAGGTTCAAGCAGTAGTGGAAATGCGCCATGTCATTTTACAAAATATTACAAAAAATTGTTCGGTTTATGCAAATGCAACGGCGTGTATCGAAATATATTATTTTCAATATATTTTAATGTAGAAGACACTTTGCTCTTTCATGTGAAATTTGATTAAACCATTCATCTTTTCTGCAACGTTCGCGAATACATTGACCATATGTTATATGATCCGGCAGTTTTGACTTACATTTGAGTCGAAGCTTTTTAGCACTACGATTGACAAAAAAAATAGTAAAGTAAAAAAGAATTCAAGAAATTTACCACAGAACAAAATAGATTTTTTGTTTTTAAGGTTAATTTATGATTACTTGGGATTATTTGTATAACATTTCTTCATCTATTTCTTCATCGTTTATCGTCCACCTTAGCATAAACTCAATTTGTGACATTATATGAATTCCCCCAAACCCATAATTTTATAGATAAGAATATGAACATTAAGTGTATACACTTTTTGGGTGGTAGTACGGATTCCAGTTCTGTAGATCCCTTATGTTAAAAACAAAAAATGGGGGGGTGTAATTCCAGCATGTTAGTTCCATAATATCGGCATATGCCGATATTACAAAATAATCTCCCGTCTACCTGGCGGGTGAGAATTCTTTACGATAAAGATCAACAAAATATATCTGATGGAAATTCTAAATGTTTATTATAAAAAACTAAAAAAAAAATTTAAATTAATAAAACTATAAATTACTACAATAAATGGAGCTAGGAGCTAAATCCAGTCTACTCCTAATACTTGTTATCTAAAGTTTTGGGTGTTTAATAGGATAAATTAATTCAAGCTACCAGTCGAGGGGTCTTACTTAACGAGGGTATCGTTTAAAAAAATATATATATAGGGTGTCGATATTACCTCTACTAGACTATGTCGATATTAGGGTCACCCTACATATATTTTTTTTAAGCGATTTTATGAATTTGGGTAAAAGCTCTGAAGAAAAAATTATTAACACAAATGCAGTATCTGGTTACTAGTTTGAGTCAATAAATTCAATTTTCTGAAGTTACGCTTTGTACTGCAGTAAGAGATAACTTTAAAAAGAGGAAATGTGTAGTGATCAGTAGCGTAGCAGGGGTTCTCAGTGCCTGGTGACAGTATATATTAGGAGAGGGCATACTTATTAATTAACAGGCAGATGGAATTTTGCGCCCGTTCACACCTGCGCTCTCTCGCTGGTAGTGATTAGTGATACTAAACAAACTATCACTGTAAATCGTTGCGAACATAAATATCACAATAACAACCCTCGACTGGCATCTTGAATAAATTAATCCTATTTAAATGTTTCAAATCCTCAAACAGGAGGTGGTTGGATTCAGCCTCCAGGACGGTACATATAAAATTACTTACTTGACAACGGTAACTACATATGACAAACAAACGGTAACTACATATGACAAACAATTAAAAATACATTAACGATTGTTTTCTGTATCCACTTTTTAAAAAGTATATATCTGAAGTATTTTAAGTTTGAGTTTTTTTTTAGTCAAACCCTAAAAAGGAAGACAAATAAATGTGTTACCAAACGAAGCGCATTTTTATGTAGAATAACAAATAAAGAAATAACCAACCCATGAACCTTTGGGGACAATTGTTTTATAAGCACAAATGTAAAGGGTGGTATTTAAGCAAAAATAGAGGATTTCAAGTCCGGGGGCCAGCAGGACCTACCCTGTACGCCCCCACACCCCTAGTAGGGTACTAAAATGTTCCTAAGGATGTCCTCTTTCAGAAAAAAGATGTTTCCAAGAAAAAAGTTGTGATGAACTACCTCATTTGCATAAAACAAACGGCTGCCAAAATCCAGAATTTCATATCTCTATTTTTACTGCGGATTATGGATTTAATTCTTGATATATAATATATATTGATTATGAACCCATATCAGCCGGCATCGGTGTTAGCGATTGCTAAACGGGCGGCGTGGATCGTATAAAGAAACGAGCGCTGTGCGAACCCGCGTCCATACTGGAAGCAACATATAAGCTGTCCTGCTCTTTACAACTGAGCTAACAGCATTACCATGGAAGGGCAGCGGCCCGAAACATACACATTCGCTCGCCTCCTTATTCCGACCGTATTTTTAGGTACGTGATATGAAGTGGTTCCCTATGCTGACAGTATGAAATCAAGGAATGGATAATTTTATAACCGACAGAATATGATAATTATTAAGACATTTATTAATCAATCCGACATCAGTGTTAGCGATTGCTAAACGGGTGTCCTAGATCGTATAAATGAATGTGCGGGGATCAAATCCGCGTCCACCCTAAAAGCAACCTATACGCGGTCCTACTCTTTACCACTGAGCACCACGAAAAGTTACAGCTAAAAAGGTGAAGCTAGGTATGTAGCATTTTTCATGGAAATTTCAAGTACACAGTCCAAAGTCCAAAAATTGTGGAATTAATTCCCGATGCAGATATATGAATATATAGATCGTTAGAAAGAGAATTCCATCAGCTTTCTAACAATGTATGCTCAACAGATACAAATTGACAAGGTACACTGTTGGAAAGCTGGTGAAATTCTCTTTCCACCGATATATCATGTCAATCTGTTTACTTTTTTTCTAGGTTGACACTATTTTACTCAAAGTTCTACAGGACTCTATCGGTGTGAGCGCGAACGCAGACCCCAGACTATCATTTTTGGAATTTTCAAAAATAACTTGCTAAAAACATACCTGACGGTCCAATGTTAGAGCACTTCAGTGGCAATATTTGTATCATTACTGTCGATTTTAACTGAATAGCCAAAACTGACAGAAAATACTAAAAATACTACAATTTTTGATGTGCTGTAAGAAATTTTTCCCAAACATTCAAGTCTTGGTTTTTTTCTGTTATTCTACATAAAATGGTGCAACTTTTTATGCAAAATTCGCTAATAGTGTATTTACCTTCGGGTCCAACTCTAATTTGACTGGACTAAGTAGTTATAACAAACGTAACATTATAACTTACAAATTCAGAGTAGGCTTACATACATAATTCTTTTTTAATTATAAAACGATTATTTATATATGTTAATCTCAAGGTTATGCGCTATAGACCAAGAACCAGCTGAGTGGTGATCTTTCGTTTACTGAGAATTCATCTCCTAGCAACAAGCAATCAGTCAGTTCTCTTCGGCTTATTAGTGACCCCCTTACCGATGGTCATTTCTAAAAACGTTATTGTTTTATAAGATATTGGAAATACAGATGTTATCACGTGTGTTGTTTTAATTCTCATTAAACAGGTACCCAAAAAGTGCTGTCTCTGTATCTTTTGAGGTACGCAAAAAACTTTTCAATACTTATCGAATAAAGGATGAATTTCTTTTAAAATCAGTTTGTATTCCAAATTTCGGGAAAAAATTTTTTTTCATTGTGATTAAACACTACCTTAAATTTTCATTGATTTATTTTCAATCGATCAAGTCCGATTTTTTTACATTATTAAGACCATGAACATATAAATTCTGCTTCTATTTTTGAAAAAGCTAATTTATTTATTTCCGTAAAAAAATTTTTTTTAAATACTGCTCTAATTGCCAATATTTTTCATTCATTTGGTAAAATATGATTTATCGCTATTTTCCGTAAAAAGAAAAATAATCTCAGCATTAAAATCTTTTTTATAGAGAATCTTTAAATTTTAATTTTTAAATTTTTATTGCTTTTAAAAATTCAATTTTTACTCTCTTTCTGTTGCCATCGGTTCAATTCTGTTCTCACATGATGTAGTCAAAGGGTAAGTAAAGATATGTAAAAAAAATGAAAACCATGTACTTTGTTTTGATTTAATTAGCCGATATTTTTCTACGGATGGACATAAACGTAAATTTTCTATTATTTCAAAGAGGATGCTGTAATAATTTCAGTCAGCCAGCTGCTTATTGACAAATACCTACTTCCGTAATACGTAATTAGCACATCTATGCGTGTAAACATTTCTTATCAATGGCGGTAAACAGAAGGTGTTGACAGATATTTGACATTATCGTAATCGTGAAAAAAAGAGGTTTTTATGTAGTTTTTGAATGGAAAATCGTAATTATTCGGTTATGGATTGTTCAGTAATGATGAAACTAAGTATTTCTAATTTAAAAAAAAACATCGGAAGAATTCTTTTAAAATTTCCAAAAATGTCAACAAAATGGCGGAAATTATAGTTTAAAACTTTAAATTGACTTTTAAGAACACAATTCTACGTTGAAGTTTTTTTTTCTTTTTACAAACAACAGTTTTTAAATTTGAATTTACGTTTTAAAATAGGGTGCAGAAATACTTACATTTAGTGTTAGTGAAACAATTTACGTCGTGCAATAAAAAGCAAAATACAATTAGGGATCGAGGAGTAATAGTTTTGAAAGTATAGGTGAATATGTCTGTGTATCTTTTGATGTATGTATTGAAAAAAAGGAAAACTTCGACTATTACTAAAAGTATGATTTATTGTCTTGTAACATTTAAACCCCATGGGAAGAAATGTTACTAGGTAGGGGCGTACATAAGGAAAAGATTCTCCTCAGATTTTATGCAAAAATAAATTTTGCGTATCGTTTGAGGTACGTATATCTGTACAAAAAGATCACCAACATTCTAGATATCCCGCCAAATCAGTGATGGAAATGGGTTTGGGGAACTAGGATTACCATAATGTCTCTATTAGTAGACATTGAACATAGAAAAAACATGGAAATTGAGAAGTAGGTATACGCCGTACCCCCACGTACCCACCCTCCATTGTCACCCCTGCTCCAAATCTCTAGCTACACCACTGTAACCAATATTCTCTGCATATCCATGCATTTCCGAAACTAGCTAATCTTCTCAACCAGGTCCTTTCAATCCTGAATACAATATAGACCCTAACAGGCGGGATATGGGGGATATGTTTAAAAAGTGGAGCTAATGTAACAACAAAGGGGGCGTTATGTTAAAAACTGAGCTAACGACTCCTGCCTACCATCTGACCTACGTTAGCTCAGTCGGTAG
>VCCN01003880.1:489084-504620 GCA_006491835.1 Architeuthis dux
ATACCTAGCTTCACGTTTCCGGCTGTAACTTTTCATGTCCAAGAGATACAAACAAGATGCACTGTTAGAAGGATGATGAGATTCTCTTTCTAACGATATGTATATGTATATGTATATACCTCCATCAAGAGTAGATAGTAACTTAGTATAAATTGGTATTAGACCATCTATACTGGGAGATCCGATGAGAATGTTGTCACCCTTTCAAGTATCATCTTATTTATTTGCTAGTTAATCCTCATGAAACATTCTGAATTTCTAAGAGATGATTCTTTAAGAAGAAAAATACTGAATTCATTTCACTGGCAGAGTCCATAGTTTCAAATGTTGGGTAAGAGGTATTTTTATCAGAATAATTGTTACCTTCAAGTGGAAGAGTCCATTATTATAGATAGAGAAACAGAAAAAATCACACTGTTCATTTAGATTTATCTATTTACTTGCGACCTCACCTCACCCACTTACCTTCCCTCCCAGGCCCCAGTTACTGTGAGCATTCCATCTCACCAAACTAGCTAAGTCTGACTAAGCTTGCAATTGGTCATGAGAATTTCCTTTGCCTATTGTTTCTCTTAGTGAAACTATCAGATATTCCTGAAAAATCTGACTTCACATCAAAGAATTATCTCATTTTTATTATTTTTATTTTATTTAATTGATCCAGTTGATCCACTTTTCTTTCCTTTTCGGCGAACGACATGTCGCCGACACAGAGTCAGCCGACAGCATTTTCGTCCTGCAGACGAATCGGAGACAACCTGTTTGGCGAACAACACTTATGCCGATTTCTCTTTTCGCCGACTGCCTTTTTTTACCATTTAGAGGTTAAACAACGAAAGAAAAAATTTCTGAAAGATAATTTTATTTTACATCCTAAATAACAACATTGCAAGAACAGGATGATAAAAAACATTGTATAAAATTAATTTTTTGCGACTGACCCGAGAAAATAATCCAGCAGACATCGACACCCTATTTTAAAAACGTAATTAAACTTTTAAAAAATTAGTTCTTGAGTTTTTTCTTGGATTTGCTAGTAAGAAAAAAGCTCAAGAGAAACGGAAAACAAATTTTCATTAATTATTAAGTAGAATATTGCAATGTTTCGAAGTCATTTTTTTTAATTTCCTCGGTCGTTTCTTCGAACGTAACTTTTATATGGAATTTTTGTTTTTCATCAGGTCTCGATTTTATGCCGAAAAAAATTCTTTTGTCATTCCCATAAGTTATATAAGCGTAGATTAATTAAGCTTATTTGTAAAGCAGGTTTTTAGATGTTTAATTCAATAACAACAAATTACTTCTTCGAAGGATGTGTCTCCTCTTCTCTCCCCAGTCGAAGAAAATTAGTTTATTTAAAGATTAATTGACTGGATCTAGAAAAAATTACGCTTGTTAATTTAACGGCAGATGTGTCCTCAACAGCAGTTTTTCAAATTTGATTGAAGACTAGATTTTTATTTTCTCAATAATTTAATTTTTGTAATAAATAAATAAGTTATATAGTTTGTTTGTTTTCAAAACGAACGAAGAAACTGAAACCCAGAAATGAAGTTAGGTATTTAGCATTTTACGAGAAAACGTCGATATATGATCACCTGGGGATTTAGAATTGTGTCCTGAAGGAAAAGGTTTAACGCTTTTTACTGGTGTACATAAACGATCTTTATTACAACGTGTCAGTACAACGTTTTTAGTACAACATTACATTCAGTACAACATTACGTTCAGTACAACTTTACGTTCAGTACAACGAGAAAACTGCAAATGCAATAATAAAGCTGCGAATTAGGCAAAATACACAAATACATATAAATGGTTAACATTGTAAATCGACATACATAAGATTTACGTTTGAACGTAGAAAACTGCAAATACAATAATAAGGCCGTGAATTAGGTAAAATACACAAATACATATAAACGGTTAACATCGTAAATCGACATACATAACGTTTACGTTTGAACGTAGAAAACTGCAAATACGATGATAAGGCCGTGATTTAGGCGAAATACACAAATACATATAAACAGTAAAAACATCGTAAATAACATACGCAGCATTTGAACGCACAATCACTCGATAGCTACAAAGAAATAGGCATTTCTGCGCACTTTGGATACCCCATTTTAAAACGTAAATTAAAATTTAAAAACTGTTGTTTGTAAGTTTTTTCTTGTTTTTGTTAGTCCAAATATGTGTCCGGAAAAAAGAAAAAAAAATTCAATCTAGAATTGTGCTCTTAAAAGTCAATTTTAAGTTTTAAACTATAATTTCCGCCATTTTGTTGACCTTTTAAAAGATTTTCCATTCAAAAACTACATAAAAACCTCTTTTTTAACGTTGGGTTGGTCAAATATCTGCCAAATCCAGCAACATTACCACAAAAGCCCTGTCAACACTCTAGCACCTGCTGCTAAATTCCAGCTAATTTGCTATTTACGGAAGTCAGTAGTTGTCATTGAACCAGCAGCGGCTGACTGTGAGATTATTACAGCAGTTGTGTCCCCTTGGACATAATAATCATAGAAAGTTTTTAGAAAAAAATCCGTAGAAAAATATCTGCCAATTAAATCAAAACAAAAAAAATAATCCAAAAAATTCTCGATGATGTCAGTTTTCATTTTTTTTACATATCTTTACTTACCCTTTCACTACATCACGTGAGAACAGAATTGAAGACAAGCCAACAGAAACAGAGTAAAAATGGAATTTTCAAAAATCAGTAAAAATTTAGAAATTCTCTATAAAAAAGATTTTAATGCTAAGATTATTTCTCTTTTTACGGAAAATAGCGTTAAATCATATTTTACCATTTGAGCAGTATTTTTTTTTTTGCAGTTTTTTAAAAGCAATCTTTTACGGAATATCAAATTTAGGTTTTTCAAAAACAGAAGCAGAATTTATATTTTCATGGTCTTGACTTTATGATGTAAAAAATATCGGATTGTAGCTAACAAAAGAAATCAATGAAATCATCAAGTTTTTAAGGGGATTTGTTTTTAATCACAATGAAAAATAATTTTGGAATACAAACTGATTTTAAAAAAGAATTCATCCTTTATTCGATAAGTATTGAACATTTTTATTAAAATCCAATCAGTAGTTGATGTGTAGTAAATATTTAAAATCTAGGTGTTTTTTGCTCGCTAAAAGGGAGAGAAAATCTATTCGTAATTACTACGGAACTAGTTTACATCTGCGTGGATATTTACGCTATTTTGATTCAACAATATCTCCGGTTTTATATGGTGTACGCAAATAATTTGCTTGTTTGGAGTGGCTATCTAGTTCAAGACGAATTGAACTAGTGCACAAAAGTTTGAGATAAAGGTGAAAAATCTTTTCTATTACCGTAATTCGCCTTTGCCAGTCTGTAGCTTGTCTTAGGGCTTTGGTGTCGTGATTCGGAGGAGGAGAATCCGTGCCTCCTGGCGGGTGATTTTGCGAGACTGCCCTGGTGGAGTCTCGTTGTGCCTTAATATGAGTCAAGAAATGTGTGTGTGCGCTAAACACGTGTTTTGGATAAACCCTGGAATCATAAGATCAAGTTATTCTGACCCCGGCTTCGGCGCGATCAACTCTGGGATCGCCTTTTACGGAGGAAAATGTCCATAAATTCACCAGTGGACTTCTGGTCCTACTTAAATTCTCATTAGTGGGGGCAAGGCCGGGCGAAACGACTCTGCCTGTCTGCCTGGTGATCGTTTCTTTATCACGAAGCGCGTACGATGGCGCCTGGTCACTCCCCACCCCAACTCTTCACCCCTTGATACCTGGTTCTTGTGAATTTACTTTTCTCAAATTATCTCTGTCTGACGTCAGTTGCACTCCCACCAAATCACCACTTGACTAGCTGTTAATATGCTTTTAAACAGTGCATCAATGGTAATTTCCAAGTACTCCATTCTGTATACTCCAAGGGAGACAAATGATGAGTGACTGGCGGGCCAGGTGTTGGAAAGCGGGATTGTTACCTGCTTTCTACCGGAACAACTAATTTTGAATGGGTTGTTCAACGGTCGACGTTTTATCTTTTTTCTAAACTTCCATGATGCCCAAAAGATTAGATGACTTTGGGGTTGGCAAAGCGCTCCAGACAGCCAATTCGTAATGTTCGGTGCAATCAACAGATTGTCGTTTAGGGCAGTATCTTTATACCTTGAAACGGCATCAAGGACTACTCTGATTTCATCCGGCTTCCCATGGCGGTAAACCCTTTGATACGCCATACCTTTCCCAGCTCTGGTTGCCTGTCTGCCTTCTCCACATCACCATCCATGTAAGCACCTTCCTTGAATTTCGCGTAGGCCGGCTTGAATTTAGCGTGTGTCGATCGGACTGAGACGAGTTCTTCATTGTCAAGGAGGTGCGGGCGTACTTTGCGGGGAAGGGGCACCTTGGGGTGGTCACACTCGCTCCGCTGGATGCTTCCGCTTAAGGTCGGCAAGAACTGAATATCTTTAGGTATAATCTTTACTTCTGATCTGATGTCTGCATGATTGGATCCGAGCGCTCCAATGGCAGCAGCTGGTGTCAACGGTGGAAGCTCCTTGGCAGATATGCGATGACACAGACCAGTTACGTCGCTTGAGTTTATATGCTGTGGCGCGTTCCCTATGATGCACCAACCTAAGTCAGTCTTAATGGCGTGGGGTCACAGTCACCTCCAGTGATGACCCTTCGTGGTGTCAGTGCTCTGGAGCAATCGTAACCAATTAGGAGCCCCACGCCACATTCCATTAGTAGAGGCATTTCTTTCGCCATGGATGCAAGGTGTTTCCACCTGTTGGCTGTTCCACACGTTTCCAAGGAGAACCCCCTGACTCTGAGGCCGGTAACTCTCTGACTCTTCACTATCGAGTCCGTTCCCATCGTAGTGGAAAGCTTTTTTCACACACCTCCTGGTGGGCAAATGTGTGACTGCCCTGGGTGTCCAGTAAGGCATACACCAGGGTCTAAGAATCGGGCATGGTGGGTGATCCATACTGATACAATCATTGAAGTGCTCCCACCTTCACCTTCATTCACACAGCATGATAGTGATGATGCGTTTCCATCGGTTTGTGGGACACCTTGTGGAGAAGATTTGTCTACACGGTTTTCGTGTAGTGGAGTTGGATGGCGCCTTTTGCATATGCCCCACGTGGCTCTGTTTTTGCAGTCTTTGGAGATGTGTCCTCTTCTCAGGAATGCAAAACACAGCTTATTGTTCATGACGAACTCCCGCTTTTCATCTACAGACCTTTCTTTTAGCCTCTGACATTTGTGTATGGAGTGGTTTCCTACACAACACATGCACTTGGATTGGTGGTGTCTGGCCGTGGTGCCTGTTATATCCGAGGCCTTCACACTGATGGCGAAGGAGTTTGCCCTTGAACCTTCATCCAGCAATGATGACACTGGGTTGCATGCTATGCGTACCTCCTTGGAGACAAATGAGGCAAACTCCCTGAAGCTCGGATAGTCTTTGGCTTGATCCAGCTGTTCCGTGACGTGACGGTTCCATCTGTACATTACCCAATCAGGGAGCTTGATCAGCATCTTCTGGTTTTCCTCGCAGTACCTGCAGACCCTTAACATGAGGCATAGCGTTGCTGCATGCTTGCAGGAAGAATGCGCGCTGTACTATGAAGGGGTGACCATATCTGGCATTCAAATTCTCCCATGCTTGTTGGTAGGCCTCTTCGTCCTTTCGGTAGGGCGGATTATGCCTTCCCATCAATGTACCGTTGCAGGTAGAAGAGCCTATCTGCGGGATACGAGCATCGTCTCTCTATAAGAGCCTTGAAGCTTGTGCTCCATTCAGTGAACTTCAGAGGGTCGCCAGAAAACACAGTAGGTTCTGGGGCTGGAAGTCGAGTGAGGGCCATTGCCTCCTGCAATGTATGCAGTAGGGGTGCTTCGTTTGGTGCAACATTCCCACCCGACCTCTTGTAAAAGTAGCAAGCGGACTGGGATTATTTGCGTCACTGTATGCAGAACCGCATTTCTCGCTTCCTCCGCTTTACGCCTCTTCTGTGAGTGTTCTGAGCCTTTTCTCAATAGCACTTAGGTTTCTTTGGTTTTCCCGCCTCTTCAGTTGCTGGCGTTGTGCGTCAATCGCAGCTTCCATCGCGATTTCGTCTTTCTTTGCAGCTAGCTCAGTGGCTGCCTCTGCTATCTTAGCTGAAATGCTCGGTGATTCTGAGGGAAGTTTGGAGCGGTGGCTGAGTCTAGTGGCTCTAGAAACTGTGGATCCATATATGAACTCAGCGTATTCACTGTCGAGCAGCAGGCGTAGTCTTGATTTTTTCGCCTCAGCGTCGAACTTTTCTTCTTCATTAGGGAGGCGTCGTCTCGTCAGTGTTACCAAGTCTGCTGTTACGGCTGAGCATGCGTCCATTTTCCTCCGTAACTCTTGAGTTGGTGTCGTTTGGAATCGCATGCTGTCGTATAGCTCTTTTAGTTCCGACTCCAGCTTCTCAACCACGCCCATCGTGTCGTACGAATCCTGCTATGGGCACCCGTACTTTAGTTTAGATCGAATATTTCTGACCTGGATCTTCCAGTTGTCGTATGCCGATCCAAATTTCTTTTCTTTTTGGGCAGATTCTTCCTCTCTGAGCTCCAACATTTTGGTTGTTGGGCATCTGTCACGAACGATCCGACATCTGTACCGACATCGTAGTCCTCGAAATTGCGTGAATAGGAAATAGTGGTTACTTTCAGGACAGGTATTCGTTCCTTGCAGTCCTAAGCACCTGACGTTTCCTATTTGCAACGATAAGTTCCTTTTGTTGTGGAACTGTCCATCCATCACTCGAAGCTGCACGCTGGGACCTGTAGATCACTGCAGGGAAGATGACACAGACTGCACGCTGGAACCTGTAGATCACTTGCAGGGTAAATGAAGCACCTTCGTAGGATGGTTTCCGCTGGCTGACGGATTTCACTGTAGCTGTACATTTTTTTCTCTGGGGTATGGCCACGGGTTGTACTGGAGCTTTCGTTTTCACTTGGGGGGGGGGCACGGGTTCCACAGGAGCATACGTTTCCACTTCGGGGGTGGCCACGGGTTCCACAGGAACGGTACGTTTTCACTGTAACTACAGCCCGGCTCGTGTCATGAAGGAAAAGCTTTAACGCTTCTTACTGGTGTACATAAACGATCTTTATTACATGTTAGTACAACGTTACATTCTGTACAACGTTACGTTCAGTACAACATTACGTTCAGTACAACTTTACGTTCAGTACAACGTGAAAACTGCAAATACAATAATAAAGCCGCGAATTAGGTAAAATATGCAAATACATATAAACGGTTAACATTGTAAATCGACATACATAACGTTTACGTTTGAACGTAGAAAACTGCAAATACAATAATAAGGCCGTGAATTAGGCAAAATACACAAATACATATAAACCCTGGAGACTTCTGGTCCTACTTAAATTCTTATTAGTGGGGACAAGGCCGGGTGAAACGACTCTGCCTGTCTGTCTGGAGATCGTTTCTTTATCACGAAGCGCGTACGATGGCGCTTGGCCACTCCTCACCCCAACTCTTCACCCCCCGGACACCTGGTTCTTTGTGAATTTACTTTTCTCAAATTATCTCTATCTGGCGTCAGCTACAGAGGACCCGTCAACCACATGCAAATATTGTAGTCACAAAGACAACATAATCTGCATCAATGTGGTCTGCAAGCTTTCCAAAGTACACTTGTGCTTGAACAAAGATAGAAACTGTTTTAAGGCATACCACACCCCAAGGCATACCACACCCCAAGGCATACCACACACCATTAAATTAGCCTTTTCAAAATCAACCCGGAGGAGTTATTTTTTTGTCAATATCAATTTTTTGGATCTATTCATTATATTGAATGTTATTCTTTAATTCTATATTTTATATAACTTTCAACTTTTTGGGCATCACTTCATCAGAGGGAGTTTTCCCCCCATAAACAGAAAAAATTCAGAAAACTTGCAACTCAAAATATCTTGTAATTAGGTTTAGTTTAACATACAAAACGGTTGTTTTGATATCTAAAATATTTTTAGTGGTGCCCTATAAACGTACTTAGATATGTCAATTGAGAGATATGAAATTCTTTTTTTTTGTGTGTGCTGGCGGCCATTTTGTTTTATGCAAATGAGGTAGTTCTTCCCAACTTTTTCTTAGGTACTTTTTTTCTGAAAGAGGATATCCTAAGGAACATCTTGTTGCTGGCCCCCGGACTAATATCGCCTAATCGCTTACGCCAGATAAACTGTGAAAAGGATGCTAATGCAGATGAAAGTGAGTCTTAATAGTAAACTAACTAGCTCCTTTGTTAATATATTTGACTCCAATAAAAAGTTACGGTAAAAACAATAACAATGATAAGGGCGTAGCGTAGTAATCTCTCTAACAGTAAGGCCGTACGTAGCAGCAGTAATAGTAGTGGCTAGCTAGAAGCCTTAGTGTCTGACTGCCGATAGTAGACTAAGGGGCTGATGAGACTAGAGAAAGAAAGAAGGGTAATGTTACGATGCGCATATAAAGGCCTTTCTTTCTCTGTTTGTTCTGCAGTAGTAAAAGGAAATGAAATGACATGCATGTGCAAGGAATGCTGTTTGCACATGTTAACGAATGCAATGTGAAAGAAATACAAAATACTCTGCAATGATAATAAGTATATTTATTACAGGAGAATATAACAAAAAGTAGTTCTCAGCTAAGAAGAAGGAAGGAATGCATGTTAAAGTGTTCGTATTCTACTTAGTAAAAGTGTATGTAGTTTCTTGAAGATGTTGGGAAAGAGAGTGTGTGTATGTATGAATGCGTATGAATGCGTACGTATGTAATCGAAAGTCGGAACCGTCATATTTGTTGAAACGACAAATCTGACTGAACAAAGATGGGGAAAAGATCGGTCTTATAGTAACAGGTTAGTGGTGGAGTGTGTCTGGTCAAAATTGATGTGTGTTCTGTGTATCATCAAGAGTCCAAGATTGAAATGTGAGGTGACAAGGAACATGATTTTGCTAGACTTCTCGTCTGCAAAGCATATTATGTTCTAGTCAAGTACGGATTTCTCATGTCCTGAAAGCTGATCGTCTGAAAGACGAAATAACCCATTTTCTCGGAATAAAAATCTGTATTGTTCCAAAGGAAAATGAGTCAAGTAATTTTGACTGCTTATCACGTGAAAAGAAGACATATTAGACAGGTGTCTGGTGGGGATAAGTACCACCCGAGGCCGGAGAAATTGGGGTTAGCATTTTCAAATAGGTATACATATGGGTATTCAGAAATGCGATGCTAACCAGGAAAAAAGTTGGGAAAAACTACCTCATTTGCATAAAACAGCATTTTTCGAAAATATTTTCTAGTACGCAGTCTTATTTCTTTAGATGGTAGACATTATTCCCGATGGAAGTATATACATATGGGCAAGATAGAAATGTAGCATTTTTCCAGAAAATTTCAAGTACACAGTCGTATTTCTTTAGATTGTGTAATGAATCCCACATGGAGGTATATATATATATATTTGGAAAGAGAACTTCATCAGCTTTCCAACAGTATATCTTGTAAGACTGTATCTCTTGTACCCAAAAATGTGAAGATAGGTTTGTAGCATTTTTCGAGAAAACTTCTAGTACGCAGTCCTATTTCTTTGAATTTTGGTGTTAATTCTTGATGGAAATATATCTATATATGGATATCGTTAGAAAGAGAATTTTATCAGCTTTCCAACAGATGCAAGACTGTATCTCTTGTACATCAATGTGAAGATAGGTATGTAGCATCTTTCGAGAAAATTGCTAGTACGCAGTCCTTTTCCTTCAGATGGTGGACATTATTCCTGATTGGCTGTATCATCCAGAACACGAGAGATACAGTTTTGAAGGATACACCGTTGGAAAGCTGATAAAGGACTCTTTCCAACGGTATCCATATGTATATATCTCCACGAAGGATTCATTACACAATCCAAAGAAATAGGACAGTGTACTTGAAATTTTCTTGAAAAATGCTGCATACCTATCTTCACGTTTTGCTGTAACTTCCGACCCATAAGAGATACAGTCTTGCAAGATACACTGTTGGAAAGCTGATGAGTTCTTTTTCTACCGGTACCTATATGTATATACTTCCATCAGGAACAATGTCCACCATCCGAAGAAATAGGACTGCATAGCAGAGATTTTCTCGAAAAATGCTTTGTTTTATGCAAATGAGGTAGTTCTTCCCAACTTTTTTCTTGGGAACATCTTTTTCTGAAAGAAGACACCCTAAGGAACATTTTGGTACCCTATTTATAGAGTCCTGAGGGTGGTGGGTGCACAGGTGCTCCTGTTTGGCCTCCAGGCTATTTTACCTAATAGTATGACATGCCTGGGATAAATCCCCCTCGACAAACGCACCCGCAGACCCCCATTTACCATCGCATTTCTGAATACCCATATGTATACCTATTTGAAAATGCTAACCCCAATTTCTACGGCCTCCACCAGACCCAGGTCTATATCTGCACTTAACAAAATTATTGAAATCTTGTAAATCTCATTTTTATTTTTTTTGTGATAATAAACATATTTATTAAAACCATGGTCGTTTAATATTTTTTAATTATCCTTCACACTCCCAAGATTATGACTAATATTATCTTTTTTTTTGTGTTGGCATTTTGTGCATGTATCACATAGAATTACTTTTGACCCTAATCAATAATTAATAACTTGCTTTATGTTCATGATAAATACAAACTGTTTTTGCAGATCAAATTGTGTTGGAGGGTTATTTAAAAATAATGAATATCTTAGTAATGTGTATTTAAGAAATATTAAGCCTGTCACTTCTCTGCTCCCTTCAAAATGTTTCAAGCTGCAATTTCACTATTTTCCATTGCAGAGTGGGGGTCATACCAATGGATATTTTTCACATTATTTAGTTAAAAACATTTATTATGTCATCCTGAGATAACAAAGAAAAGTGCCTGTTGAAACAATATCATTAAAATGAAAAATGATAAAGATATCTGAAATAAACTCAAAAATGTTTATATATGTTTTATTGCATTTATATTTCAATAGAGAGTCTTCTTTTCTTTATCATTTTAAAATATATTCAAGTTCTTCTCTTTCATTAGTGTTTCTTGGTTCTTATTCAAAACATGAGACAAGGATGATACTTTTTCCCAACATAATGTAATTATAATCAATTATGATTTCAGACCGTACTTATTTTAAAACTTTATAGCTAGAAAATAAGCGCTTTAGAAACAAGACTATTGGCAGTCAGACAACCACTGTAACCCATGACTTTTGGCATCATTTCAAATCTTTTTATTTATAACATTTCACACACATTCTTTCATCATTTTTCTTATTTTTTATAAAATGAAAAGATGATTGAATAATTGACCATTTTATCATGATTCTCTATAATAAAATTAATTTAAAAACATATTTGGAGAATTAAAAAAATAATAAAGAGGTTTCCCAAAAGAACCAACTCTTTTGCATGAAAAAGGTATTTTTTTATTTTTTTTTATTTATGCTTGATTTAAATGCAATTGAGAAAAAATAAAGATTGAAAAAAATAAGAAAAACTAATAAAGACTTTAAACATTATCAAATGGTCCCAAAATAATTAGTGTAGATTCTCTGATGAGAAACTAATTAATTTTTGATAAGAATGAAAATCTAATCAGAAGATGCAGTTCATGCCATTTTCATCTCATTGCAAAAGCTGTTGATTTCTTCTTCTTGTGTAATTCATGGCGGCACCTAATATTGAGTGTTCAACTCAAACATTAATGGTGATTAGACTCAAAAGATGATTTGGATTTATAAATATGTCCTCCTTATTTGGTGTGGCATTTTTCATGGTTGCATATTTGTAAGACAAAATTTCATTAGCATTCACAAGTCTTATTTTTAATAGAATTCTCATCTTTTTTCTCAGTTTTCTTTGGCTGTTATTACATCAATGATGAAATAATTAAATGAACATTTCTTCTGAGGCTGATGAAAATATCTGATTTTCTAATAGCTGCTCAGACATTTTTGTGATCTGCACAAAAAATGTACACACATGCATACACACTTGGCATACCATGTGTACTTATAGATATAAGTGTATAACATTATACAGACTTCATATATCACACAAACATATTTATACACTTTGGTATTAGCATACTCAGTACTCATTGATGTACACATGTACTGACACATACACATTCAGGTACGGATCCACCAATTCTTGCATGGATATGCATACATTCAAGTAAACCTTATTTCATGTGTGCACAGATGTTTGCTTTCATAGACACATACATGCTAATACTGACACACACTTTGTAACTCCCACCCCCACCAATGTTCACTCTTTTCTTCCCTCCTTGGCCTTCAGCTGTCAAAAGAAGCTGATGCACTAATTTGAGGAGGTGCCTTTTTGAATATTCATCATTTTATTTCATGTTCCATTCAATGAAGACACCAAACAACTATTCCTGACCATTCCACTCATAGCTACATCCGCCAACAATCATTCCTCCCTCAACAAGAGTCTGACGCCTTTTTCAATCCATTTACAACTACAAATCAGTTCGAAACAACTTTTTTCTATACATTTTAAATTTCATTTAAAAAGGAATTGTTTAGTTTTGTTATTCAAAACACATTTCAAGAGTTGAATTACTAAAAAAAAATATTTTCAAAGCAATTACTTTTTTGTCATTCTTCATTTATTTTATTTATGCTTTAATTGTGGATTCCCACTCATCTCAAAATTCCATTTAAGAATTAAGAATATTTGAATGTTTATACCAATAAGTCCTGTGAGGATGACAAGAATGCATATCTGCTTGGTCAGCAGATACGTAAAATCCAATCTTGTTCACTCGGAAATCATTATCTACGTTGTTAATGCGTTTTGAAGAATATATAAATTCATAGATATTCTTTACTTTCTTCAAAAACAAAATATGTTCCATAGAGAAATATAATGCGAAAACACATTTTAAATGCAGATTCATAAATAAGAGCAAATAATAATCTTGTTTGTTAAATGATTGTCTCTGCAAAAGAAACTGATTCGCATTGTTTATGTGACAGAAAATGGACACTAATACATGAAATCTGTCTCACAAGACAATAATAATCACTGAATGTTCTTTTAAACAATGTGATTTTGGACAGATTTATTCTGATTAAATCTCAACAACTAACAAATTGAGATTTTGTATATGCTTTCTCTCTCTAGCAAGGTGAAAAAATGTTTATGTATTTATATTTTTAAAGGAATAATTAAAATTTATGAAAATGGAAAACAACTTTTGTGCTTGATATGTACTGAAAACTTAGCCTCCTATTAAAACAGAAAAAGTTTGCAAATATAACATTTGTAAAATTAAATTATTTTTTTATTATTTATTCTTATTATTAGATGAAGTATTTCATACCCAATATTTTATTTTATTACTTTTACCTTCATCTTAATTTTTAGTTGTTTTTTAAAAATCTTTTAATTAATTAAGATGAAGGTAAAAAGTAGTCAAAATTGAATTATATTTTATCCAACATAAAAAGAATAAATGCTAAGCCTTTTTAGTCAGATAAAGAAAATGAACAGAAAAGAGTTTTTTACAGTAAAGTCTGATTGCTAAAAATACAAAACTAATAAGCTTTTCAAATAGTTCTTTAGACGATTGAACTCCTTCTTGTTATTTGTGTTGTTAACACAACGTTTCGGCCGATCCATTCTTCGGGCTTCATCAGGTGTAATATCCGAATGTGCTTTCTGCTAAGGTTTTCGCACAAAATATCACTGGATATTTTAACACATTTGTAGCCATGTCAGAGCATTATAAAAATGAAATATTTTGTATTTCATGGGAAGAATGATTCTTTCTTACATGTTATTTAAAATGAATATTAATTGTTATAATTCAAGTAAACAACAGGCATTAGAGCTTTGAGAATAAATTATTTATTCATACATTCAAATTAATTACCATTTCCAGTAATCAGTAAATAAAATTAAACTATTTTCTTATCAGCATTGTTTTTGCATGTATAGTTATAATCTCTTTAACTAGATAAGATTCAACAGTATAATCAGCCTGCAGTTTGTATTATAGTTGTATTTAAAATGCTAGCTTGAATATTTTCTGTTAATTTATGGCCAGTTTAGTGGTTTAATACCTTTCTCTGCACCACAAATTCACTCCATTCATATGTGAACATGGATAACTTGCTTTCACAAATGATGGATAGCAAAGAACAACCAATTGTTTGTAATCTCTTACACCTGTCAACAAAATAGGTTTGCATAGTTGGGCAGGTGATCAACACACCATTTTGGTTTTATATATCAACCTGAAAAGATCAATTCTACATTTTGTCTGATTGCATGTAATTTATCCTACATGTATTTCTGGTAAATTCTCACTTTTTTTTATGTACAAATTTTTTAGATGAATGGTAAAAGTTCTTCAGTATGAACCTGCTACCAATTGAGCATTACTGAAGTCATCGTGTTCAGTTTGACATTGCACAAACCAAGTTATTCAAGCACTGAGATCAATGGCTGGGGATAATGAACTTGGGACTTTGGTTTTTTACTTTGATATTCACCTAATGGAGTAGTTTATTGCTTAGACTCAAGAAGAATATTTAGTTGTTTGATTTGTTTTCTGAAAAGACACACACTATCACAAAGACAAATTCCACCATATCTTATAATAATTCACCAAAAGTCAGTCTGTCTGTCCATCTGTCGGTATATGAGAGCCTACCGCAAAAACCACTCAACACAATCCCATGTCATTTTCTGTGTGTACCAATATGACCCCAGGCACGTTTTTAGCTAGTTAGTTTTTGAAAATTACTCCCCCCGATATGCTTTTAGGTGGAGGGGTTCAATTTACATGCTAATTCATGCTAAAATGATTCCTTACTTTTTAATGATGTAATAAAAGAACATTCGGTTATTCCTTTTTTAAAATCAATTCTTGAAGGAAGCATTCGTTATTTAAGACGCTGAGACGCTAAGACATTTTTTAACATATCTCATATCGTAGTGTTTATTGGTTGTAATAGAAACAACAGCCTGAATTGTAAGTTGTATATAAAAAAACAACTAAAATTTAAGATGAAGGTAAAAAATCGTTAAAATTAATATTGGGTTGAAATACTACATCTGTAATAAAAATAATAATAATAAAGTACACTATATATTTTAATAAGATTTTTACATTACACAGCTTTAAAATTGCAAATAAAACTGAATAATAAAATAATAGCAGTAATCCATTTCGAGGAAATCTACAAAGCACCTAACCCAATCATAACCCAGTTTTATACAGCAATACCTTGAATAGTGTAGGGTTTTATGTATTACAGTTAAGGTAAAATTAAAGAAAATATAAGCTGAAGAAAAAACACATTAAATTATAATAAGACTTGAATAGTGCGGTTTTGAACAGTACTAGTTTCTTATATGGCTATACCCATCAGTGTTGAATTTTTTGGGGGGCCATCATTGGTTGATT
>VCCN01003880.1:587111-599936 GCA_006491835.1 Architeuthis dux
GGTAGAATCTTCTGGTGTGTGTGTTCGGTGGTGTGCCTATTTCTTGTGTGTGTGTATGTGAGTGTTTGGGATTTTGGTGCCTGCTGTTTGAGGCTAGAGAAAGTACATGAGTGATTTTATCAGACGTGCTCTAATATTAGACAATCGTAATAATGCCCTGGTAATCCACCGAAACAAAACCAACCACAACTTTAACTCGAAACAAGCCAGAATTTTCAAACACATCCATGACAAAATGAGACGTCAAATCATTGAGGCTGCCATCATTGCAACTACCAACACCATTACACAAAGATCCGGCTTCTAAAACGTGTCACCATACCTCGCAAAACTTATATCCAGTCAGCAAAAAATCTCCACAAAAAAAACATTTCCAAACTCAAACAGGCTAACATGAGCCCAACACAGACGTCAGTCCCATAACAAAATTCACCAACACACACATACACACACACATACACCCCAGAACACACATGCACACACACAAATCTGGCCAGAAACAAAACTACCACTACCACTAAACTGAGACATAGGGACCGATGCATACTGCTAAGTAGTATCCCATGACCATGATATATTTTTCAATTTCTGTTTCACCTATTTACTTACCTATACTGCTATTCATTTTAGGATTACTTTTTCCTTTCATTATCATTTATCTATAGCTCATTTTTTAAAACAATATTTAAAAACATTTATGATAATAACCAAATTCTAATTAACATAGTAAGTGCAGGAAATCCACCCATCTATCCTAACAATCACACAAACACACATTTCCCCCCAAACACACACACCCCACACAAATCAGACCATAAACGAAAACCACTACTACCACAAAGTGGGAACATAACCCCCCCCCACACACACACACATACCGCAAGTCAACCGATGTCCACTACTAACCCCCTTTCCCGTACCACCGCTGATAAGAAATCTCATCACTCATGACCTTTCTCTAGCCTCACACAGCAGGCACCAAAATCCCAAACACACACACACACACACACAAGAAATAGGCACACCACCGAACACACACAAGATTCTATCCTGCTGATAAAGCCTAACAGCTCAGAATTCAAATGCAGATCCTCGGACAAAGTAGGACTCCCCGTTTTTTCTCCAGACACCTTTGAAAAAGGCTGAATTTCTCAGCTGAAACATGTTAGGTAATAAATAATTTTTGCAAATTATTTCTGAGTCTCTACATTGTCATTTCCTATCATCATATATATGTGTGTGTGTGTGTGTGTGTGTGTGTGTGTGATGCATCTGCTAACTTTAGAGTGCCATTCAGGTTTTTCCTCCACAAATCCATGTGTCAATGATTCCTGCTATCAATATTAATTGTTTAGTCAGTCCGGAATTTTCTCAGACTATGTATATCAGACATATTCTCATTTATAATCATTGAAGTGTAGTATTTATAGGAAACCACTTTCTTATCAGAATCAGATATGGAAGTCATTATTTTTATTCAATTTAGCCCTCCTAAGCACTGGTTCCTTATAGTATTAATATCTACACACAATTCATGCGTCTAACTTATATAATAGTGTGTGTTGGCTGATTGGTTGCATGGTTGGTCTGCCAAAAGGAGAAAATGGAGTATGACATTTTCATTTAAATTTCACACATTTTACTTCCTTCCCCCTCTCCAGCCAGTCACAGCTGCACACCGCCACCTCCACCAGCATGCCCCCCCCCAATGAAAAGGTGGAAAGGGGATAGGCAAGACTTCTTAGATCTGCTTGGTTTCATGGACAATTCTCAGATTATGACTTTTCGATGCTATTCATGTCTGTTTAGGGAGTAACTACTTTTCTACCACAAATGTATGGAATGTTGTACATGCAATCTTTGGTCATATTTACTTCATGTGGAAGCCTGACTTTTGTGAGTGGTTGTTCTTGAAAACTGCCTTGATGTTTAACTACAAATTCTTTGAAACTTTCCTACTACACCTCTTGTGTTATAGAAAATCAATAACAAAATCTGTAGTACTTGCATGTTAAAGTGCTATCAGATAAAACCCCTAAATTGATCTTTCAGATCATTGAATCTAGCTAATGTAGATAAAATGCATTTTAAAATCTATATTTATCCATAGTTAATTGTATTTAACAAGGGTCTTGAATCACCTCTGTAATCATCCATAAGGGTAAGTTTCTATCATATAAGACTCGATATTTTACAGCAATATAACTGTGTAGAGTTTTCTTGTTGGTAAAAATCATATATGTTAACATATTTTCTGATTTTTCATCATCTTTAATTACAAAGAAATTCCCATGGTCAACTATGTTATAACTTATATAGACTAGTTTCTCTCCCATTTTTTAAAAACTAATGAGTATCATACCAAGTATAATTTCTAACCAATACATTGCATTTAAGAATCTAAGTTAGTGGATACCATACAACCATAATGTTAACTGAAAGATTCTGTTTAAAGTTCTTTCCAGGTTGCTGGATAAATAAAAGATTTCCAGGTTGCTGGATAAATAAAAGATTCAGTCCCTTGAATTTTTTAATAGAAAAAGCAAATCGAGTTGAATTCAAATAATCAATAAAAAAATGATTGTAATACTTTCTTTAAAATAATATGCTACACAGCTGAAGTTTTACTGGAAATAGACTGAATTATTAATGAGTGATCAAATGGGTTTCATAGCTTTTCTATTTCTGGCCTTTTTCCTTTTATCTGTTTGATGGTAAACAGTGGCGTTTAATTTACGAAATGCATCTCTCATTAAATCAAATTTTAATATGCAAATATTCATGTTAATGATTCTTATACAAATCCAGTTTATTTTTATTTTGGCTAGAAAATGGGATATATTTATTTACATATGATATATTGGCTAATTTTCAATTAGAGTTTTTGATAAAGTGATGTAACAAAGCAATGAAATTCTTACACATGAAAAAAGCAAACCAATGATGTGTTTGTATTTGTGAAGTACAAAAAGTATACTGAAGAAATGTTTGATTTTTAGATTTGTCCCATACAAGTTTCTGCAGTGTTTATTATCAAATACATAGTCAAATGTATACCTGAGTCATTAAAGAATCTTTTTTTATGAAATATAGGTAAACAATATATGGTCATATAATTTGCATGATGGAAAAATTATAAAAAATGAATATATCTAGTCTTTGAATACTTGTTACAAATTTTAAAATCAGTTTGAGCTTTCTATTTAGTTATATTTAAATCACTGTAAAAATATCAATTACTTTTAAAATGGAATAACTTGATGAATTATAAATCTATGGGAGGTAACTACGTTAAGGCTAAAATTTGAATTTGCAAAGTTATCGTTTAAACGAATTTTTAAAAACAATTTTACAAAATATCTTAAATCTAACTCCTTTTTAAAAATTAATTTACTATTGTGATAACTTTATTTTGTATGCATACAAATATATCAATGTTTATCTATTTATTTATTTCTGTACATAAGTTGTATAACACCACAAAACCATCTCATTTATGTTTAAATACTTACAAGTCTTTTGTCTCCAGTTAAACCACTAATTACCATTCCACTTTCAGAATCATTCTGGGTATTATTTAGTGAGAGGTGGGATGTTTTTATCATGCTTCTTTGGGAATCATGGATATCCTTTTTATTCTTCATCCTATTAGCATTATACTATGTACTAGCAGGACCCATGGAAATTCCACGGGTGTTGACAACTAAGATTATCCATTATCTTATGCCTCTGCTCTTCTCTCACCCTATGCTTGTATCTTCTCCTTCCCTCCCATCTTTGTTGCCTGTCCATCATTTTATCTAAATGTTATAGAAGCATGGATTAGTTTCATATGCAAAAATCTTCCTACACCCTCACTACCTAAGTTTCTCCCCTCCCTTCCTCTTATTAAACTACATGTCTTTCCCTACCCCCCTCAGTAAACTACCTAACTTTCTTTCCCTCTCTAAAATTAAACTACCTAACTCCAGTTCATAGTAATAAAATAATATTTTCAATAAAAAAATAATATTTTTATCTATTCAATTTATAGTAAAAAAAAAGTAAGTAATACTCTGGTTTGCTAAAGCAAATCTTAACCCAGACATTTTACAAACTTGTAACAAATATAAAGAAACGAATGAAAAAATCCCTTTCACAAAACAGTTCCTTTACATTTCTTTACAACTTCCTGTTGTTGGCTTAATTCAAATTTCCACATTTCAAAATTCTCTCTCTTATGATTGGTCAGTTTTTCACCAATTGACCAATAAGAGTGTAATGGATGTAAGCATAACAAGCAGATTAGTATAGAAGATTTTATTGTAGGATGAAATATTAATTTTGAACCAGGCACCTTAAAAAACTGTTAATTTTGAACCAGGCACCTTAAAAAAACTGTCAATTGCATCACAACTAAGTTGATGAATAAAACTGCAACTCAACTAAACAACATTTTGTAATAGTTTATTTACCTGAAGACAATACATCTGAAAATGACTTCCTTTACATTTCTTTTTCCTCTCTGGCAACAAACCTCAGCAAATATCAACCTTCTTTGAATTAGTGCCAGCCACAAAGAGAACATTTCACTTGAAAGAAAGTTTTATAACAGCATTAATGTTTTTACTATATTCTATGGTTTAATATTCTTAGTAGAATATTTTCTTTATTTTCATTTTAAAAAAATGAATGATCACTTTTCTCTTGAACCATACAAACAGCAGAGTAAGTAACAACAGATGATATTCCATTGTGTGTGTGTGTGTGTGTGTGTGTGTCTGTGTGTGTGTGTGTGTCTTCCATATATTTTTCTTTTTTACAAGACCGGGAAAGTTTAGATTCTACAAGAAACAAATATTCAGTTTTCTTGGGGAAAACATATGTGCTCGGGGTGTGCTGGGAAAAATATTTCTCAAAGTGGAACATATTTATTTTGAAACAGATATCAAGTTAGTATATGGGAATTATAGTTTTTCATTGAAGGATGAAGAGCATTTGCTATAACCATGCACAGGTCTCCAAGGTTTAATAGGATGTTGGGCTGTCTGAAGAGCATCTATAAGAGTTTGTGTAGGACCTTGTATTAAAGACACATACATTACTGCTCTTTGGCATGTTATGTATTAACACATGTTTACATATGATATACAACACAGTACAAATGGTCCATTAGAATTCATCCCTTCACACTTGTATGCACCTATATAAACACACATGCACAGAGCAAAACTGCAAGCAATTAAATACATATCTAAATACAAATAGACACTATTTTAATATTAGGGATACTTCTTAAATGCTTACACTTACAAAACACACACATTAATTTGTTAATATTTAGCCCAATGTGAAAACTAATATTCAGTTTATGGAAAAAGGATTAGTTGCGGTAAAATTATTTTATTCGTAACTGTGTATAAACATCTGTAAATGATATTTTTCAAATTTCAAAATCATTTTTCCAGACTGTTCTGATTGTTTTATCTAAGCTTGGCTAGTTTAATTTATCAATTTTAGGTAATATACATGAGTAATCCATTTAAGATTTAGTTTATAATTATTCTGACTGATCAAAATGTTACAAAAAACAAAGACAAGTATATCAATCCAAACACATAAATGATGCCACATCTTGCAAATACAGGGCGTCACTATTTTCTTGTACTTGGGGACAATAAAGAAGTCAGTTTCGTTCTTACAAAACAGATTTTTCACCATATGTACATCAATGAGGATATGTCAAAACAATTTTTTGAATGTCATCTCTAGAAAATATTGAGCCATTCTTACAGTTTCACACTGAATCTTCAAAGAATTTTCTTTAATATCAATTTAGTATTCTTGATGCATTTAGACTTCAAAAGCTTTTTATTAATTTTGTTTACAACATAAAGCCAACTCAACAGTTACATAATTAGTTAATATTGTCATCCAGTTTGGTCATAACTATAACTCTTCAACACATGCTAATCATATAGTTTTTAGTCAGCCAACAAATAAAATTTTAAATTATGGTTTTTGAGCAAAAAATGATTTTCTCCAAAACATTTCCTTCGTGCAAATAAAAATAATTCCAGAAATATTGCGAATTCTATTAACCCAACCCCTTAACATTGATAATACACTTCTTTTTTTTTCACTCTTCTTATTGATGTTTCTGAGTTGTAAGGTGTGTTTTTTTGTTTTTGCCTTCTTTTTATAATTATTTTGTCAATAGATTTTTTATTTCGCCTGTTTTCTGTTTGAACTCCCTGAAAACTGACAAAATTCTCATATCTTTAATATTTTACAGCTTTGAATTTAAGAAGCTGGTTATGGTTTCATAAAAGCATTATTTACTTGAAAAGTGGAACATATGATGTCTGAAGCCAATAAAACTAGTAAGAAACAAGAATGCCCAACAATGATATTTCATATATACTGTATTCTTATTGTAAAAAGCAATTCTGACATACCGAGGTACATTTCAAATTATAGTGTTCAAATAACCAACAAACTGAGGTGATGTTGGTGACTGCTGAAGTATAAATATACATTATCTTCCTGAAATCTTTCAATATTTAATGAAATATATTCAGTTTACTATTCAAAATTGATTCAGTTATAACATATAATTCTTTTTTAAAATTTTCCCTGTAAGTGCTGTAGATTTTGATATCTCTGTTGTGACTCTCTATGCTGTTTTGATAATAATATCACAAAGAGAAAAAGTAAATTTTATAATACTTTTCCTGCTACCAGCACCATACTATGAAAAGAAAATAATTCTGCTATACATATCTTTTTGGATTGTCATCATCATCTTAGTTGTTCTTAATGTTTTGGCCTTTGTAGCCTTGGCCTTCCTCAGGTGAGTGTTGTGAATAGGAGGGTTTTTGGAATGTTGTTACAGTATGCTTTAATGCGTGGGGACAGAATGTCCTCATTCTACCATCTATGTCCAGGTGGGATCTTGCATTAGGCCATGGTGTTAATGAATACTATTTTTGTAATTGTTTTGGGAGGGTTAGAAAGGTTATTCCAACCCCATGTTCATGACATGCACCTGAGGAAGGCTGTAGGGTACAATGGATGAAACGTTGTGTAAAAAAGAACAACCAAGATGAGGACAACAGTCTGAAAAGATCTATATAGATCTCAAAAATTCAGACAGAAAAAGAAATTTGGTTGATACTTGCAATAATAAATGTGTATTAAAATTGTCTGAGGTGTTTTGCACAAAAAATAAATTTAACATTTAAACAGAATGACAGATAAGTTCAGCTGAAGGTTTTCAGACCCTTTTGCCTTTAAAAAAATTATTTTTCCTCTTAACAAACAAAATATACACAATTTGTGCTAACAAATACTATGATCAGCCACCCAAGTGAATACTGATCTTCAAACAGGTTTAAGAACAATAAAATAACACAGACAAACAATTTTGGTTTGGTCTCTCTGAGGCGATAGCTGATTATGATAATAGATAAAAGCATTTAACTGTTATCTAGAAATGATAAAGTCTCTCTGGTTTGATTACCCAGACAGTGAAGCATTAAAGATTAAATTATTTAAGACCTTTTTTAAACAAAGTTTAAAAAAACAACAAAGGAAAACAAGTCCCATAACATGAATTTGGGATAACAGTAATACCACGTTTCATGAACATAAATTATTAGTTGGAGGTTAAAAGTCTGTTTTGTGAAGTGTAATGAGAAAAACAACACAAGGATATTTAGAACTCTACAAAATTACAATGGGGAAAATTTGTTCTTTCAAATGCACACTTGACTTAATGCTGAAGGTAAGTATTTTTATCAATAGGTTTATTTTTTCTTTCTTTTCAATACTGGCTGATTGATGTATTAGTCAACATCTCCTCCACCATCTGATAGAGATAGATTTGTTAATCTTGTAAATCTCAGAATTTCTGAGAACTCACAAACTAAGTTATTTCTTATTTTCCATCTTTTCTTTTTAAAAACTATGAAGAATTCTGAGAAACAAACACAGAATAAAAAATATATTCTGCAACTGCTTTATCGTATACTGGCAAAATTTGGTTAAAATCCAATTTTAGCAAATCTTAAGGTTCTGAATTGATGAAGAATTCATTTGCTTAGTTAATCCTTCTTTTTTAAAGAAAGTAATGATAATTATATAGATATAATACTTATATATATAGATATAGATCCATGAAAGATGCCGTCAGGAATCTAGCTCAGATTTCTTTGTCTTTTTGGAATATTTGAGAAAGGAAGCATGTGAATACAATTTGAATATGGGAGGAGAGAGTATCTTTGGGGAGTTGATTCTTCATAATGTACATTCTTTCAAAGATACCAACAAGTGACATGTTATCTTAGAGCCAAGTGCCAAAAGACTGAACAGTATCATGTTATCTTAAGCCTAAATTTGAAGTGTACTATACACAATAATTCTTTTAGTTTTTAGTAATGTCTCAATCAGATGTTTCTGAATGATGCCATCTACAATGATATATAATCATTTGCTTTGCCTGTAGAGACATCCTTATCTTATGATATGACTTTTAAGTACATATTTTACAGTTCTATTATTAGGTATTATTATGAACCTGTAAGGTTTCAACTGTCATAATTAATAGTCTCAATGTTTTCAAAATGAAGTTGATTGTTTGTTTTTTAGCATTGTCTAGTAATAATTTTTATGAAATTACTCTTCCATCTCTACTAAGCAATTATACAATCCTAAACTATAGATACAAATATTGTACTAAAGTAAAGGTTTGTATCTAAATCTTTTTTTGCTTTTATTCAGGATATGAAAAAGTTGAAGTCTAAATTTTGTTATTGTCAGTGAAATAGTTTAGCAATATTTGAATAAAATTTTTCTTTAATTCAACTTGAGATGAGAATATGATATGCAAATATCTAGTATCTGGAAACATCTTATCCCATATTTGTTATAAATATACATCTTTGCTCATATGCTCTGAGCAGATATACACACATTTTCCTTTGTTTCTTAACATCAGCAGATTTATTTTTCCATTTAACAAGTGAAGTTCAAGTGTTCCATCTAGAGGACAATCACTTTGTGTACAGTGTTACTCTGACAATAGAATTCTACTTTCTTTTATTCTTGATTTCCGTAACAACAAACATGATGAAAGAAAAATAAGACCCTGGAATAATAGAGTAAGACAGTCTTCAAACAATCTTTTCTCATCCAATAAGAAAATATCCATTCTTTCTCTTATTTTCATTTTCTTGTCAATTGTCAATTTTCTTGTCAATTGTTTTTCAGCAGTAATAATTACAATTTATTTATGTTCTATAGCTAATATAATTTATCATTAAAATAATGTGCGTTTTACCATATTTTTTTTAAAGGAACAGGCCTGACAATCTGACAGCGCCCCTCAATAGTGTTTTTTTTTTATTGTAAAAGGTAGTGAGGTACTTAAGAAAAATAAACAATTATTCCTTACATGAACATGCACAATCTACTTCAACATAATTCCTACTATATGTAGCCCAGTTAGTAGATAAAACAAGATGCTTAAATTTCAAGATCCCTCTATGTGTGTAATGTGAATGCTGTCTAGTTATTAATAGTGATCCAAAAGTGCAAAACTACCAACACAGATCTACCCTAAATACAACAACTAGATCATAATCTGAAGAAATTTAAAAAAAAAAAACATTTTCCACATCACAGTACCTAATCAGCTACAATACATCACAGCAATGTTTTACAATCACCAATTTAGAAAACTTGTTTGAAAAAAAATTTCTATCAAGTAGTTTTTATATTTTAAAATTGTGAATTCTAAAAGAATGTACCAATATCAAGACTGAAAGATTATTAGTTATTTTTTAACCAATGTCTCCTTGATTATTGTTATGGCAATTCTTGCTTTATATTTCAGTTTCAGATGTTTTAAAATGTTCTTGATTATCAGGGCCACAGAAAACTTTTGTGTTTACTTACAATATACTCAAATTCTAAGTTCTGCAAAATATTTTGTAAAAAAAATGTGTTTATAAAAGTCACCATTTAAGCAAAATGAATTATTATCCATTTTTATAATTATCAATAACATTCAATCAACTTGGTGTTTTTGATTCAGATTTTGTTTCTTTAATATTTTTCTTTAAGTCCTGATCAATAATCAATTTATACAATGGATGAGTTTTAAGCAGGAAGAAAAAGTAAAAAAGGATTACCTTGATGCTTCATTTCTTTTTCTTTTTCTTACTTTTGGCAACAAAAATAAACCTAAGTTTAGAAGATAAGTGATACAATAACCTTTATGATTAATAAATACAAGACATGGGATATATTTGCCTCAGTGTCAGCCTAACAATTAAAGCATATTGTTGTATCTTAATTTTTATATTTTAATAATGCTTTTTGCATATAACTATAATGTATGACATTGTACAAACACAAGAGATGTTTTATGTTTATGTAAAATTATTTAAAGTTAAGGAAAGTTTATTGAAATTAGATTTATGAATTGTAATACTATTTTAACCATGTTGAATTTTCCTAAGTACATAGACACAAGATTAACTTAGTCATTTGAAAGATATGTTCAGAAAAGTAATTCTAATTTTTATTGAAAACTTAAGTAAAAATATTTCACAGCATTTGAAAAGATCAATTTGATCTTTTTGGAGGGAAGGAAAGCAGGGAGTCATAGCAAACACTATTCTATGATTTTAATTTCAAAGAATTTACAATAAAAAAAAAGAATTGATCTAATAATCATTCAAAACAGGTCTGGTTAGTCACTCAATAGAAACTGTCATGTGACCAATGTCTTTTGGCAGCATGCCATGTTGGGGTGATCAATTAAATCTTTTTCCAAAAACACACATGAATACTGCCAGACACAAAGTAAGGGACCAATTTAGCATAAACTTGCATTGCAAATTGAACCCCCACTAAAAACCTATTTGGGAGAATATTTTTAAAAAACAAAAGTTTTTTCTAGACGTAATAAGGAGTAAAAGTTAAAATTTTCAGCCCTCTAGCTCCATTGGTGTTGGCCTGTATGTGTGATACATATATAGCCAGCCAAACTTAAAAACTGAAGAAACATATGTTGACAATTTCTAATACTAAAAGGTATTAGAATTAAATACCTCTTTTGTTGCATACTATAGAAACTATAGTGGTTATGATATATTCAAGGCAAGACATGCCATGACAGCTATGTACTGTTAAAGTAAGTTGGTCAATGACTATAAGAGAAACTAAGAGTGTATAACTTTAAGTTATCTCAATTTTGACAGACCATAAATTTATTTTTTGTCTTTTAGTAAACAGAATATAAATGAACATTATTTTTTAATTTTTTTGGCAGTTAATAGATTCATTCTTTGCTGTTTTTATGGCTCACATTTCAACTGGTCTGCTCTGAAAAATATTTTGACATGGCTTTTTATTTATAAAATGGCCAAAAAATCCTTTTAATTTTTCTTGCTTGTCATGTATACATAAAACATGCACACAAGAAAAATTACATTCCAACAAAAATCTAAATCAATTCTGCCTATTAAAAACTCACCAACTGTGTGCGTATTTTTACCGTTTTCTTTATTGTTGTATTTTTTTCTTTAGATTTTTTTCTTTATTCAATGAGACATTGAACAGGGGAAAAAAAGCTCAAAATAGAGTCAAGTAAATTTAAATATTTGATGTTCATATTTGCAGAGTGGTGACCTTTCTTTTTTGAAAATGATGATTCTAATCAAATAAAATTGATAAACTTATATTGAAAATTTACATATATTAAGGAAGAAGCACTAATGTGTCTATTTTTACTTAGTGGTAATATTTCTGATTTATTCTCTATTAGATGAAACACTGTAAACCAGTATTAATTTTTTACTAGTATTTCTTTCATCTTAATTTTAGTTGCATTTCATCACAACTACTCAGATCATCAGTCTATCAGTCTATGGCAGTGAGTAAACAGCGCAAATTGGAAATAAAGAATAAGTTCTAGGTGAGACTAACTCGCATCCCTTTTACCTCAGGAAGCCTGTCTATGTACAGCAACTGCTCTACTGATTGAGCAACCAGAGCTTTTATGGTTGGCAGATCAAATCTACCCTTTAAACTTATCCTCCATTTTTGCCCCCCGATTGCTCAGCGTCATATTTGCTACTGTTTTTTTACATACACTAGTTGTATTAGTAGTAATAATATTACCTTGATTTATTTTTTATTAAATGAAGTATTGTCAACCATTATTAATTTTTGACTAGTATTTCTTTCATCTCAATTTTAGTTGCTTTTCATTGCAACCACTCAGACCATCAGTCTATGGCAGTGAGTAAAACAGCACAGATCGGAAATAAAGAATAAGCTCTACTATGATAATATTATAATAATAGTGAGGTTTTCTTTTCAAATTACACATGTTGTTATGACTGTGTAGCAATAGTAAAAATAGTACATTTTTATCTCTGTTATAAATTTTTTTTCTACTTGGTAAATAAATTAAACAATTTCACTCTAATAGTTGAGACTTGAAAAATATTTTTACCACATAGTTCCCAAAATTTAATAAAATTCTTGTTTTTTATTAAGAAAGTCAAGAGTATAGCATAATGAAGACATCTTGGACTGTGGAGAAAGTTTAAGAACTTCATGAAATTGTTTGTTATGTGTTGGGAGTTTTCCATGCTAACCAACTATCTTGAAATTCTAATTTGAATTTATAATACAAAAATGAACAAATGACAAATATTTTAATTCCTTGCTCTTGTACTGTTTTTTTCTTCTTTTTTTTTCTTTCTCTGATTCTCAACACACTGCACCTGTACAAGGGACAAGAAGAAGAAGAAGAAGAAGAAGAAGAAGAAG
>VCCN01003880.1:606373-631902 GCA_006491835.1 Architeuthis dux
ACTCAAAACAATAACTACACACACACAGAACTGTTAGACCCGGGTGATTACAAAACAAGAAAAAATACAAAAAAAAGGGGGAAGGGGGTAAGCATGGAAATAAAGCAAACGTTCCACATGCACACATAGGACGTTTAGGCTCCTACAACAGCAAACCCCCAGCATGTCCTAAAATAAACGCGTCCCATCAACCTACACAAAAACACACAACACAGCCCACAACACAAAGAGAAGGACCTCACATCCTCCTTAATGAAGAGGGGAGTGGTGTGATGTCCTGCCAGGCTGCGCAAGGGAGCAAATACCACGGGTTACCTCCCTTGCCACAAACCCCTAAAACGGAAGTGAGTCCCCAACCCATAAAGCGTCCCCTGCCACAAACCCTTAAAACGGAAGTGAGTCCCCGGTCATGCGTGAGGCAGACCTGAGGAAAATAAAGAAGACGTTCGGAAGCAAGAACAGATCAGTTCTTTCGCTGACGGCGATCAGTCAACATCACATTCGCCTTTGTCCTTTGTTCCTTTTGCTTCATCCTTTTCCCTTTCAGCGAGACTCCCACGAGCTGGGAGACACCGGGAGACACTACAGTAGGTATGATAACGAACAACACAAAAGAGATCAACAGCAACATCAAAGAGCACTTATAGCGATGTTTGAATCTGCTATGTATCTGTTGGAACAAGGCGTACCTTTCCAAGGCCATGATGCGTCTGGCAACTTCATAAGACTCTTACACCTGAGGACTTGAGACGTTCCAGCTTTAATATCAAGGTTTACTCATCAAGATAAATGGTGTTCCCATTCAATTCAGTGAGATTACTGAATTTATTACAAATGCAGTCAGGGAACAAATTTGTACTGAAATACTGTTATCCAGTGTGTTTAGCATAATCGCAGATGGGACTCAAGTTGTAACAGGTCAAGAACAGTTATCCATTGTGTTCCATTATGTTTCAGAAACATTGGAAGTGAAGGAAGACTATGTTGGCTTTTACACTCTTCCAGATGAAATAGGTCATACAATTTCCAAAGCAACTGAAGATGCCGTTATCTGACTACAGTTTGATATGAAATCGAATACGTGTCTCAGATTCGATGGTACATCCAACATGAGTAGCAGGTTCAAAGGTGCAAGAACTGTACTGAAAGAGAAATACCCACTGTCATAGGCGTACTAGCCAGGGGGCAGGGGTAAAGTGCCACCACCACCCAAATTCGGGCAAAACCGTAGAAAATTTTGGGCATATCAAGCCTTTTTCGCTCTTAACGAAAGTGTTCCCATATGCCCATGCCCATGCCCATGATTTGTTAATATTTATTTTCAACATCCTCAGGATATGGAATAAATTAAATGTCACAATGAAGTTAAATCACAGTCTAAATTCAACTTATTTCCAACTAAATAAATATAAAAATTAGGATGACACTGAGAAAAACTATTGATATTTGTGAAAGACCACTATGTGGAATGGTAAGGGTTGGTAGCCTGATTCACAATATGCATTCTCAAGGAAAATGTCACAAACAAATGGGATATGTCCCACAATGTCTCAAAGAGAGCAGGGGAGAATTCAACCAATGTTAAAGGAATGCAAAATCACTGCACTAAAATTGGATGCCTATGTTGACAATGGCCAGATTTTAAAAAAGAATGGCAGTTGTATTAGAGTGGATAATGTAGAATGTTGTTTCTCCTTTCCAGCTGAAGTTCATGTTAACCACTCAGCATATTGACATTGTCATTTAGTCAGTTAATTCAAACCTCAAATCATTGAATTAACATTTCATTTTTGAGAACATGACAACTGGGCTCATAAACACTCACTGGAAAGTCATGCAACAAGGCCTGTCCATTGCCATTTGAGCTTTCTAATGGTTTTTATGATATCTCTGACCTCTGTTTGCTTTCTAATATAATGTGTTGTTTTGTGATCTTTCCATGTGATATTAAGCATGATTTTCTCCTGTACACATTGCATGGTTCTTAGTTTGAGAGCCACTCTCTTTGTTAAGTTCCATATTTCAGCTCGATATTAAGACACATTGATTATAGACCCTTCTTTTAAAAACCAAAGGAATCTTGAAAGTCAATGTTTCGTGGCACACTGGTTGAAAATTGCTGGTATAGACAAAGCCATACTTTTATAGAGAAGAAGCAAACTCACTATCAATGCTCTGTGAGAACAAATTGCTAAATACTACATAACTATGATTGCTCAGTAACATACATGTATGCATATAATTGGACATATGTAGGATGTATGAGTAGTGCATGATTTGTGTAACTTGCACAGAAAACTTCACTAAATGTTCTCTGAGAATCGTAGCAATTAAACAGAAACATAAATACATTTTTGGGATAAAAAAGGATATACACAGTGAAGTATTGGTGTATATATGTGAATATGCTACTGAATTTCTTGCAAGAAGTGTTTTGCTTACACTAAGGTTGCTACGAGGCTCAAGAATGATCCAGTGAGTAGATTCAATATCAGGATTCAATGATGCAAATCCAATAACGGCCTCTCCTATCATTCGTTCACGTCTCATTCTTTCACAACCATAAAGTCGAAACCTCACTCCCATGTTCATCAGATCCTCTGCAGAGAGAAAAAAAGAACAAGATGAATATTATTTTAGAAAATTAGAGAAAATTATACTTTAAAATGATACAAGATAAATTGAGAATATATATATATAGATATAATGTAAAATGGATTGGTCCAAATCATATAGAAAGTAGTTAGAAGACAAATTCATGCACTGACTCACAAAGCTGTAGAGTTGGTAAACAAAACCTCTAATTTCAACTCAAAATTATTTATTTTTAATATATCTGATTTCAAATTCAGTCAATGATAAACATTTTTTTTTAACCAGATGTTTAATAGTCTGAACAATATTTGGAATGTTAATGACTCATCTGAAAATTACAGAATGTATCTATAAACTAAGTTGAACAAATTAAATACTTTCTTGAGTATTGCTATAAACAAGTTAAATGAAATTATTGTTTTCATCAGTTTTTTTAATGGGGTCAGTGTTGTGGCTGGGTCAGCTGTTTCTACTAAAAATTGTTTTCAACTCTCACTTCCCAGACCTGATAACTACTATCCCGCCTCTTCTTGATTACTTTGTTTTTTATCATCACCATTTCATATTTAGTGAACCCTACTATTTCTTTCAGAGCCTATGTATTACCTGGCCTACAGAACTATGCATAAATTACTGCCTGTAGACATTTTCCTTCAACTTGAAGACACTGAACTACATAAGCTCCAATTATCTTCAACCAATCCATTGTAGACAGTTACTATGGTGACACTATCTTTTACATTTACACATGATCTTTGGTTATTTTCAAGTTTATTTTATGTTGTAGTCTGCATGTATTTCCAGCAATTATAACTTGTCACGATTAATATTCCCCTTTTCCATTTTCAAGTTGATTTTATGTTGTAGTCTGCATGTATTATAACTTATATCTATATTTAGATACAAACATTTTCATTTCGTTTGGTGTTAATAATAAAGATTTAGGGCATACATCTTTTTTTTTACTTTCACATAATACTGGCCAAATAGAGTCCTTGATATAATATACCAACTATCAATCTGTGACAACAAACAGAAAAAAAGAAGAAGAGGGTATTGCGAACGCACAAATATAAAATGCTGTTCTGCTGTGTGTGAGTAAGTGTGTTTGTTTGTTTGTTGGTTGATGATAATATAACTACAACTACTACTATTGCTGATGTGTCAATTTCGTTTTTAACCCAAAAATTAAACATAATCTTATATAATCTTGTTGATGAAAGAATCATTACCTTTTTGAATCTTATTAAAGTGAAACTGGTCTCCAAATTCTGGATTATCACCGGGTTTTATTTTTGTTTTATGCCGCTGTTTCTTAGTTGGCAACAGAAGTAACCGAACCTGTGCATTGTTAGCCCCTCCCCTGTCCTTGCTTGGAATATCTCGGGCTTGTAATATAGTTATTGTCATGCGTGCTTGTTCAGCATTGTACAAAAAGGTCACTTCAAGGTTACCACACTTGGATATCAGAGGTGGGTCTTGGTGCAGATCACTAATATCAAATAGATGTTCCTGAAAATAAAACAAAAATAAAGCTTTTAACTTAGGGACAAGGTATGTTGGCTTTTAATTGAAATAACTTTGTACAATATTAAAATTCAATTAAACACAATAACATTATCTTTGTTCAATATATGCAACATTAGACATTTGTACAGCAAAAGTGTTTGTGTTAAATATTAGTATGATGGGAAATATTTATTTCTTTACCAGTTCACAGAGCCATGGAAGTATGGAGAGAACTTTGTTAGGTTCTTTAGAATTTAGATTTAGAATTTAAGATTCTAATCATATTTTAACCTGAAAATTTAACAATTACATTAAGGTAGATTATTGATTCCTTGCTTTTAGTATTGAATTTACCTAAAACAAATTATAATTGATAAAATTTGAATATTTAAATAATGAAAATATATCTTTTAAAACAGTAATAAAATTATATATAGAACCCAAAGGTCAGCCAATATACATAGTAATTTCTTGTTGCTTGTGTTGTTAACACAATGTTTCGGGTGATCCATTCTTCAGCCTTCCTCAGGTGTAATATCTGAATGTGATGGGGTAAACAGAAGTTTTTAATTTCAAAGGAGGCAACCCTTATAACGTATGATTCAGGTGTTTATACATTTTAAAGGTTGCCTCCTTTGAAATTAAAAACTTTAAAAAAAAGTTTACCCCATCACATTCAGATATTACACCTGAGAAAGGCCAAAGAATGGATCGGCCAAATTGTTGTGTTAACAACACAAACAACAACAAGGAGTTCAATTGTACAAAGAACTATTTGAATGTTAATGACCATTCTCAAAATTATAGAGAATATTATATAATTTAAATATATCCAAGAGAGAGCACTAACAATAGAAAATATACCCCAGAGTCAATCCACTCAATAATACATTTCTTGATACATTTAAAAAAAAATATATACTATGAAATAAAAATTCTTAGGAATCCATTTCTTCTAATTTCATAACCTCAAGATTCAGAAAATCTGAATAGAAAAAAATCTGTTGGGAAAGGGAAGCAAATATAAATTGCATTGTTTTATGAGATATAAAACTGTTTTGTAAGAAGAGTAAAACAATTAAATAAAATGGTGCAGAAAGCATGAGTTTCCATGTTGTAAATCTTTTATACTATCAACTCTCAAAGAGGTGAATAATCTTTTATATTGACAGAATAGTTGACATGAAAGTAAAATGTTGGATATTTTATTAGATTTACAGCAGCATCATCAACCATATTGAGGCCAGCACTGGAGAGAACGGAATGAGACAGCAATACATGCAATAAGAACAGGGCAGACTTCACAGACTAGATTAGAATAGGATCAACAAGACTGCAGTGAACACATTCACCTGAAGAGGGCCAGAGAATAGACCAGTCAAAATGTGGGGGAAAAAGGAGGAAGAAGAAAAGTTAAGGACAGTCAAGAAAGATCATTAAATATTAATAAAGATGAGATTTGTTAATCTGGATAAATATATCAGGTTGTTACACATGAAATGTTTTTTTTTTACATCTTAGAGAAAAATGCTAAAAGTGGAATTTTTGAATTGGCTCATTAGGTTTAGGTCTGGAAATTCTTTTTCAGATTCAATGTAAATAGAGATATAATTTGTTATTATTGGAGGTTTTTGAGCCTTTAATAGCAATGATGTCTACCCAAGAAATTAGACTAATTTTTAAGTATGATTTCAAATTAGGACATAATGCTGCTCAGGCTGCTGATAATGTCAACAGAGCAGTTGGAGTGAACACTACTATAGTGCAAACTGTTCAGGTTTAAGTCTGGAAATATGTATACCAATAATAACCTCGAGGGAGGCCCAAACCTGTTCTTAATGATGAAGAATTATTGACAGCAGTGGCCAATGATCCACAAACAATAGTTTGAGCACTTTCTGGAGACTTTAGGACTTCAACAGTGACTGTATCATGTAATCTCAAGGTGATGATGAAAGGTTAAAAAGTTGAAAAAATGGGTCCCATGTGAATTGAATGAAATGCTCCATGAAAGTTCCAGACTCATACCTCTCAGCCGACTGTGCCTGGGATTAGAGGATTGGGATATCAAGTTTTGCAGCATCTTCCATAATCAGCTGACATTTCTCTTACAGATTATCATCTTTTCAAGCATTTTGAACTTCATATCCATAATAAAACTTTCAATAACAGGGAAGACATAAATTGTGCTTTTACTGAATTTGTGACCACTAAATCTAAAGAATTTTATAGAGATGGTATATTATCATTAGAGGATCGTAGGGAAAAGATTATTGCTTCAAAGGGGTCATATTTTTATTAAATATTTACCATTTTTAGTTGTTTATATCAACCTTCCTCTTATTATTCAAAAAACAACATTTTATGAGTAACAACCCAATACTTGTGACTACCAGGTGGGTACAAGACATAAAGAAACATAACTATTTTGAAATAATTTGATTATCTTAATATACTTCTCTACATGCACAGAATATGTCAAACAATGCAGTCAGTATTGGGTACTGAATCCAAAGCCAAGTTTAGCCAAGGTGATTAAAGTTTTACCTGCATGACCAAGATCTTGTTTGTTTACATAATCTATGAAATAACAGAGGCACATTTTTGTGCAGACAATCTTAATAGGATCTAATGCAGTCAAGTGAACAGCTGATATCTCTGTACATTGAAATAGAGAGAGAAAAAGTGATTTTTAGAAACATCCAGAAAAGTTGCATGTTGTGAAAATACAAATGCTAGAAGTGGTCAGTGACAGCCTCTAAAAGTGAATAGATTTTAACTAGAGTTGCTTTACAAACCCTTTCATTTTCTTGTAGTGCAGACTGGGAATTACTTGCAAGGGATGTATCCTGGAACAATCAGGCAATTTGAATTTCAACTTGAAAGTATATACATAAATAATCAAGCAGAGGAGTTCTAAATAGATTCACAAGTAAAACAAAATAATATTGGCAAAAGAAAAGCACTTGTAGATTACTGTATATTTTTAGTTTTAACAAATGAATTTTAACTAGAGAGTTTACCATTTTCTTTACATAATAGGAAATTGACTCAATATTCACAACTGGACAGTTTTCAATGAATTTGTTACTTCCTTCAGTGGATATTTGAAAAAAGAAGTAAAACAAATTCATATGTTTTTGTTTGGATGTTTTCATCTTTTTTAAAAGCAAAAAATGCATTCATATAATAAAGCCAATAGACTTTTCTGTTAGCGTTAAAATACAGATTTGGCAAATTTATGCCAAGTAGAAACTTTTTTTCTCAGCTGATTTTTAAGTTCCTTATGGGAAAAAGCCCCCTCCCCAAATACTAATTCCAATTATCTGTGAAGATAGAGGGAACAAAAATAGATTGTTGCAGATATCTGAAACAAATGTTGTCTGAAGTTCTAGGATGAATTATTTGGAGAAATGGCTTTATTTTTTTCAACCATGCACAAAGGAAATTAATGTGTGCATAAAAGATTTCAAATTCTGTAGATAGTTTCACTATGTTGAATTCAAAGCAGGATGTATGAAGATTGTTAGAACTTCATTAGATCCCCAATACAGTTCACCATGAAAAAAGAACACAACTTCAAAATTGCCTTCTTACACATTCTGGTTTCTATTGTATGCATCAGCTTAGTGATCCTTGCAAGTCTCAAGGACCAAGACTTTATTACTACAAGTTTTTATGACCACCCCCTTGACAGGATGCAAGTCCATTGAAGGGATACCTTCACCCTAATCACATAGCTTAGAGTGTACTCAATTAGCTGCTGAGTGCACAGGGAAATTTGTCCTAATGAAGAGTTTTCCACACTTTTTGCTGATACCGGGAATTGAACCTTCTGCGTGTGAGGCAGACATGTTAACCATTACACTATCTGAGCAGATTCACACTGTAGTGTACTTGAATTCTAATTCTAACTGACCATTATGTCTTAAGAAAGGAATAGTTTGTTGCCTGCAATACCAAGCAAAACTCATAACTAGTGACCCTGACATCCTATAACCTAAATTTATGTAACAAAATGCACCCTGTATTCGCGCGTTTGGTATATGTGATCAAAAACCCATATCTTATTACGGGTAGCCGTTAAAAGGGGACCAGATTTGAAAATAGGAGGGAGTTGAGTTCTGAAGCCGTTAGTGACAGGTCGCACAAACAGGCTCCCTGCCAGTCGGGGGGTGAGGGAGGAGGGAACCGGTTAGAAGCAGTGAGCAGTTTTAGATTTGAATCCAGAGCGGCAGATCAGAGGTGAAGTAGTTGGCTCTTTCATCCGGACGGGTGGAAGAAGGAGGAACAACCCTGGATTTTCTCTCCACCAACGTGGGAGAGCTTTTTCTCCGAAATTAATTTCCCTCCACAGAAAGTTCAGCTCCCGTCAACAGACCCGGAAAGAGACGTCATCATTATCATCATCTTCTCTCTCTCTCTCATCATCTCTTTCTCTTTCGGCGTGAAGAAGTACAACTAGCATTATACTACATGTCCGAAAATTGTGACCAGATTTCGAATAACCTATTCGAAATGATTTCGAACCAAAGTTTCAACCACAGGGAAAACAACAGTCCACAACATGAAAAAGGTCCTGAATCCACTACACATGATACGATCACGAGAATGGCGCCTCGAGCTTCAGGTGGGGAAATTACGAAGACCACGAGGAAAAGGAAGAAAAATCAAGAAAAACAAAAAAAAATTTATTTCTTTCAGTTTTGTTTTCTTAACAGTGACTAAATAACAGTAAGTACAGTTTTAGCATCACATTTTTCTCATTGTTTTCGGCAGAGAAATATTTTTCTAATGTGTCAAAGTATTTAATCGTATTTGTTTGTGTTTATCGTTTGGACATTTTGATTTACTGTTTTTCAAGTGTAGTCAGCATGAGTAATGATCAACAGGTAAATTAGTCATTTACTGGAAATGGCTTGTGGTGTTTGACAGAAACGTAAACATATTTTGTTTACGCCTAGATTGGCGGGAGTAAGAAATACTCACGTTTTCGAATACTCAAGTAGGGACAAATTTGATCCCTGGAGATGGCGAAGATGGCCTCTGTTTAAATATGCAATAAAACATTTTTTTTTTTAGCTGGCTGAAGACGTCGATAGGAGTTTGCCTCATCTGTGGGATCGATATAAATCAATTCGTCATGAAGTTGATGTGTCAACAGTGCATCGTTTTAATTATGTTCTTTCACCAAGGATAGTCTGAGTAAGGCAAGTTCTTCGCCTTGTGTAATTGTTGAGATTTTATGTGGAAATATTTTGCTCGTTGAATTGTTGACTGCTGTGGGAGTGGAATGGTGTGATGTTGAAAAGTGTACTGTTCAAAGACTTTGTATTCTGTTTTATATGTATAAATGTTTTCTTCGAAATTGTAATGGTCTGTAATGGAGATGTAAATGAGATATTTTTGTATCTGCTGAGCAGAGAGGGTTTGTGGAAAACCATGAGGTATTGAATTCTGTTGTTGAGTTGGGTTGTATAGAAAATGTTGAATTCTGCTGTTGAGTTAGGATGTAAAATGTAGCTTATATGAGTAGATATGAAATTTAAAAAACTATATACATATGCAATTAGACCGTCGTCTCACGATGTTGTAGGTTTCTATAGAATTTGTTGTACAATGTAGCTTATATGAGTGGAGATGAACAAAAATATAAATATATGTATATGCAATTAGACTGTTATCTTACAATGCTATGTTTTTATAGCAAATTACGGTTTAGGATTAGGGTTTAAGAAAGATTTTGTATGTAACGAAATGCACCCTGTGTGCGCGGGTTTGGCATACGTGGTCAAAAACCCAGATTGTATTACCGGTAGCCATTAAAAGGGGCCCAGATTTGAAAATAGGAGGGAGCTGTGTTAAACTGCGTACGTGACAAACTGAACAGATCGTATTACCGGTAGCCGTTAAAAGGGGCCCAGATTTGAAAATAGAAGGGAGTTGAGTTCTGAAGCCGTTAGTGACAGGTCACACAAAGAGGCCCCCTGCCCGTCAGGGGTGAGGGTGGAGAGAACCAGTTAGAAGCAGTGAGCAGTTTTAGATTTGAATCTGGAGCAGCAGGTCAGAGGCGAAGTAGTTGGCTCTTTCACCTGGACGGGTGGAAGAAGGAGGAACAACCCTGGATTTTCTTAGTAGTAATTCAGAAAAGTGACAGAAAACTAAATGAAACAGAATTCCATATTTCGAAGTGACCCGCGAACCGGCCCGGGGTAGACCCTTATATTGACTAAAATATAGCCACAGATTTCCAATTGAAGAACCTGAATTTTGTTGTCTTTTCTCTCCACCCACATGGGAGAGCCTTTTCTCCGAAATTAGTTTCCCTCCACAGAAAGTTCAGCTCCCGTCAACAGACCCAGAAAGAGACGTCATCATTATCATCATCTTCTCTCTCTCTCATCATCTCTTTCTCTTTCGGCGTTAAGAAGAAGTACAACCGGCATATACTACATGTCCGATTTATCCATATAGATAAACAATCTGCAAAAAAGAATTACCTCCTAACCTATATAATATTTGGACCTGTTAACAGATAGACGCCAACCATAAAGGAATAATGACTGAACCTTCCATAAAAGGGGTGGTGGAAAAATATTCAGAGAATTTGTGGTCAGTATAAAATCAGGACAATTTTCTATAACTAAGATCAAACATCCACATGAAGTAAATAGGATTAAGAGCAGCATGTACAACATCCCATGCAGTTTTGACAGGGAATATATTAGGGAATGTAGCTGCTGCTTGAAGATTAGGCTTGTAGTACATTATTAAAAAAGTGCGCTACAGATCTCAGGCCATAGTCCAAGTTAAGACCATGAAATCAGACATGGCAGACCATATAGAGAAGGAAAAGGGAGTGCATTGTCCTTTATGGAATGAATGGAATGACTATGTCAAAAATATTATATGTAAACAGAGTGTGTAAATTAGTACCATATGGAAACCAGTGCTTAGAAAGGAATAATGGCTGCTAGGGCCTTCCATATCTAATGTCGATAAGAAAATGGTGGTTATGTATGTCATACATATTACACAAAATTAGCATACACGCTGATCTTTCCAATATAGTCTGACTGAATTATACATTTCAACATGAATTTTTAATGCTCAGATCTGTGAAATGTTCTAATTGGGATTGTGATGAGAATTCTTTACCTGAAGAAAGCTGTAAAATACACTAACAGAAATATGTTGAAAACAAAAATAATGAGGATACTAGTCTAAATAATTCAAGGCATAATATCCAAGGCAGATCTCAGGTGACCAGCATCCTACATGGAAACCTCCTGACCTCCCTTACATATTAGAAAAAAGGATGGCTGCTGCTATAACTGAGATGTACACAGTATTCAATATATAAAAAAAACATCAACCTGAAATAGAATTCAAGTTGCTCCAAAAGAGAGCTTAAATATATAAATAAAATCAAAGCACAGGAGTAAATAAAATTATAGTGGCTGAAGATTTACAAAAATTTAGGATAATTTTACTTTTCATATATACACCATGAAAACAAATATAGCAATAAATTGATTACTGTTAATAAAACTTACTAATAAAACCTTTTTTCATCAAAGACTAACTAATATTTACCACATATAATATTGACAGATAACAGATACCATTTGTGTAAGAAAACAAAGATATATAAAATTTCATGTTGACCAAAAGAGGATTATTTATGATGAATTCTAAACTACTGTGTACAAAGAAAAACTAATTTATTTTTCATAAAATAGGTACACATAATAGATATTAAAAAAATATTAATTCAGGATGATGATCATGTAAATCATTTTTGCTTCATCATCTCAACAGAATGTGATAACTTACTTTTTAAAAATTTTGGTGTGTGTTTTTTTTCTTAAGACAAAATGGTTATGTGGCAGAGTTTGATATTTCACCAGCATTATTATATTAAATCAAATCAATATCTTTACCCTTGTTCCTTTTTTCATAATTTAAATAAAAAACAAAACCAAAATCTGATCTCACTGAGAAATAAGAGAAATTGAATTTAAGGCAGAATTAACATTAACAACATTTTACAATATAATGTTTGACAGAGTATATTTAATTGAAATAAGAGTATATCATTGTTTTACATTTGTTGAGATAATGAAAAAAAATCAATATTTTTTTAACTTCAAACAACAAGTAATATGTTATATTTTTCTGAACACATAATCATAAAAGATGTCATTAATTTTCAACTACTGCAAATGTTTGCTTCCAAATTTTTCCAAAATTATTATTGCAACAAAGAGTTATATATTAATATACAATACAGAGAAATTGTTTGTATTCCTATTTTTCACCAAGACAAACTATACCAAATATTGGACAGTTGTACAGTAAAATCGTGTTGGACACACCAGTTCTCAAAAGATCTGTGAAGATAAGCAACATTAGGCCAGGTCATTACCTAGATGGGTGACCATGTATGAATACCAGGTGCCATAAGCAGTATGATAAAAATTGCATTGGTAACACCAGTTCTAGTAAGATCACTGAAGTTAAGCAACGTTGAGCCTGATATTTACCTATATGGGTAACCGTCTGAGAATACCAGGTGCCATAAGCAACCGGGGATCAATCCCTGGCCAAGTCATACTAAAGACTTTAAAAATGGTACTCAATGCCTCTCTACTGAAAAAGAAAAGTGGTTATCAGACCAGGGATAAGAGTCAAGCTCACCGCTAATGAAAAGATAGTAGCGAAAAGAAAGAGGGGCCTTAAAGTCACCCCCGACTATGGCCGACCAGCCAAATTAAAAATAGAGTAAATAAAATGTAAAGACAAGCCCAAGACAGACTTTCAATTATTGTTCATATGACAGACACACAACTCTACATATTACACAAGCTGTTGAATAGGACTGAACTGAGAAAAAATTATCAATTGATACACCAGCATATATTCTTCTCTTCTCTGATAGCAATTCAATAACCTTTTTACATCTTAGATTTTATCAACTGAAAGAGAAAATAGATTAACAGTAAAAATGTGTTCACTCTTTCTGATTACTTTAACAAATTATTTTTTTACCTTTATGTAATATGACAAAACATTAACAATCATTTTAATGTGATTGAACTATTTCTATTTTTGTAAAATTCTAACTAGTAAGTAAAAATAAAAAGACATTTTATGAAAGGCAAAAATTAGTAATGGAAAAATCAAAATATTACTCCATGAAAGGTCATGTGATAAAATGTAGTCATTAATATTTAGATGTTAGTGCCACTGCCACATACATGGCCATGTACAAAAATCACTTCCTCTTTAAGATTCATCAAATACAAATTATTTTTCATAAAAATGCTACTAGAATACTATTTTAACATAAATGAATAAAGTACATTAGAAAATTTATTATAACATAATGATATACAGGTGCATCTAAAAAAATTAGAATATTGTGGAAGATTTCAATATTTTTTGTCAGTTATTTCAGAAAGTGAAAATTGTATATATTCTAGACTCATTACATGTAAACTAAAATATTTCAAGCATTTTTTTATTTTAATTTTGATAATTACAGCCTACAGTTAAAAAAAATAGAAAAATGTATCTAAAAAATATTAGAATATTCCATTTCAAGTTTGAGTAAATCACTATTTATGCAGTATAAATAACATGAATATCTCAGTCTGGTTCAGTATACACAACCACAATCATGGGGAAGACTGCTGACTTGACAGTTGTCCAGAAGACACTCATTGACACCCCCCACAAAGAGGTTAAGCCACAGAAGGTCATTGCTGAATGGGCTGGCTGTTCATAGAGTTCTGTATCAAAGCATATTCATGGAAAGTTGACTGGAAGGGAAAAGTGTGGTAGGAAAAGGTGCACAAGCAAGAGGGATGACTGCAGCCTTGAGAGGATTATCAAGCAAAGCCGATTCAAGACTTGGGGGAGCTTCACAAGGATTGGACTGAGGCTGGAGTCAGTGCATCAAGAGCCACCACGCACAGACGTGTCCAGGAAATGGGCTACAAGTGTTGCATTCCTAGTGTCAAGCCACTCCTGAAGGGTCTTAACTGGGCTAAGGAGAAAAAGAACTGGACTATTGCTCAGTGGTCCAAAGTCCTCTTTTCAGATGAAAGTAAATTTTGCATTTCATTTGAAAAATCAAGGTCCCAGAGTCTAGAGGCACAGAATCCAAGTTGCTTGAAGTCCAGTGTGAAGTTTCCATAGTCAGTGATGATTTGGGATGCCATGTCATCTGCTGGTGTTGGTCCAATGTGTTTTATCAAGTCAACGCAGCCGTCTACCAGGAGATTTTAGAGCATTTCATGGAGCTTTATGGAGATGCTGATTTCCTTTTTCAGCAGGACTTGGCACCTGCCCACAGTGCCAAAACTACTAGTAACTGGTTTGCTGACTGTTATGTCGGCTAAGATGGCACAAGGGAGTTAAATACCTCGAGTTACCTCCCTTGCCGCAGCCCATAATGACGGAAGTGAGTTTCCGGTCATGCGCTGTGCTAACGGTAAAATAAGAGACACACGCGGAGAAAGATGCTAACCACTTTTTCTCCGAGCGTGATCATATAGAATCTATGGGGTATTGTTAAGAGGAAGATAAATGACACCAGACCCAATAATACAGACGAGCTGAAGGCCACTATCAAAGCAACCTGGGCTTCCATAATACCTCAGCAGTGCCACAGGCTGATTGCCTCCATGCCATGCCGTATTGATGCAGCAATTCGTGCAAAAGGAGACGTCCAAGTATTGAGTGCATAAATGAACATACTTTTCAGAAGTTTGACATTTCTGTATTATAAATCCTTTTTTTTATTGATCTTATGAAATATTCTAATATTTCGAGATGGTGGATTTTTGATTTTCATGAGCTGCAAGCCATAATCATCAAAATTAAAACAAAAAAGGCTTGAAATATTTCACTTTAAGTGTAATGAATTTAGAATATATGAAAGTTTCACTTTTTGAATTAAATTACAGAAAAAAATGAACTTTTCCGTGATATTCTAACTTTTTGAGATGCACCTGTAATTACTTATGATTGCTAGAAATGCATTTTCTTAATTTGAATCAAGGTACATGATTGTCACAAAGATCTATGAATGTTCAATGGAACATGAATTTTACTAGGAAAATGCTAACATGGTATAATATTATTTCATTATCTGTTTAATGCAATAACTGCATAACTCAGTAAATTCATTCAATCAAGTTCACACAAATCTCAACTGTCATTAAAGCTTTTTATTTATTTATTTTTTACAATAGCACAAGGCTCAAGAATATTCTAAGCCTTTTGCAGCCTTTAGTTCAAGCCAGATTTTGACTATAGTAGCAGCAGGGTCCCTATCAGAAAGTGCATTCCCCACTTTTACGATAGTGTTTACTCTTTCGCGACAGGAAATTTTCAAATTAAATTAAAATTCATGTAGAAAACAAGTAAGATACAATCATAATAACGGGTTGTTAATGCTTTATTTCGTTGATGTGAAGGCCGCAAAAGGCACAATAGGGTTACCATTGCTTTGATAATGTTTTGCAACAGGAAATCTTCAAATTAAATTAAAATTTATGAAGAAAACAATTAAGATACAATGTTTAAAATTGAAAACGGGATGATATCGTTTGAAATTGAAAATAAAGAAAAAATGCTAAATGTTAAAAAATGACCAAAGAAAGAAAATAAAAGGAACCTTTTTACTTTGATTTTTATGCGTTATTACATTGAGATTCTTAGACTGTGGTTTTAAGCCAGTTTTTCCCTATCGTAGCAGTGGGGTCTCTATCAGAAGGCGCATCCCGATAGGGACCTCACTGCAACGAGCCTACGATAGTGACAATCTGGCTTGATCTAAAGGCAGCAAAAGGCATATTCCGATAGGGACCCCACTGCTATGATAGTGAAGATCTGGCTTGGAAAATCTTTAGTCTATCACCGACGTCAATTTTTGGGAGGGACCTTAGTGCTACGATAGTGCAAATCAAACACAACCCTGATATTAACAGTCTGTTTTTTCCCTTTTCCGATTTGTCCTTCTCTTCCGTCCATTTCCGAGGAATGAACTCTAGTTCCAATTAGCAGTGCTAACATCTTGGCCACTTTCTTGAGCCCTGGAATAGCCTAATCAAATTCTTACACATTTCATTTGTATTTCAATTTGTAATTTTGAACACTTAGATGACTTGCATTAAAGTTGTTATTGTATTTGGGAGTGGTAACATAGTTGGTCTTTGACAATTCTTAATAAAGATCATTCAGTGCTTGTTATTGTATCCTAAAAATTAAACCATCTTCCGTGCCTCACTGTATACCTGAAACAAACCTTATTTCTTAGGTATTTACTAAGCTTAGTTTAGTCTGGTACAAGGCCACAAGTGTGGAGCACTCAGTGAGGTTAAACTCAATACAGTAGTAATAGTCTGTAATAGCATTACTCAATGGCAAGGTACTCTAAAACCGTATTTCATAATATAGAAAATGTAAAAATATCAATATATTACTAAGATTTAATAAAAAGGTGACTAGATTCAACAGATTAAAATTAGTAAATACTAAGTTGATGTCTGAATCATTTTAGAGAACATAATCTTAACTACACAATCAAGGGACATGAATAGTTCAATCACATAAGTTTATTATTAAGAAGCCTTATGCAAATTAATATAGTTTTATTAGATGAAATTGTTTCTTAACTTCTCTTATAGGACTGATTCATTTTTTTATTAAATTATTAGAAATTAACTAGAAAGTTATCTTATGAGAGAAGTGAAAAATTACTGTATCTGTAATATTTTTATTATTTTTAATCAAAAACTGATCTAAATGAAATTCTTTGATTAAGATTAACTAACAGAGCAGATCAGAGACACTGTTTTGCATCTTTCATGTTTATAGATTTTGTTGGTAATGTGTACAACAGGGGACAAATGTGTGCATAAGGCTTCTTAATAATAAACTTATGTGATTGAACTATTCATGTCCCTTGATTGTGTAGTTAAGATTATGTTCTTTAAAATGATTCAGACATCAACTTAGTATTTACTAATTTTAATCTGTTGAATCTAGTCACCTTTTTATTAAATCTTAGTAATATATTGATATTTTTACATTTTACAATTAAGATGAAGGGAAATAGTAGTCAAAAATGAATAATATTGAGATTCCAATTTGGTATAATCTTTTACCTGTTCAGATGTTGGGATCTTGATTAGACATTTTTTTCCCCTTATGACCAAACCAAAAGCATCATGTTTACAGCATCACACAACTACAAAAAGATAGCAATTATCAGTGAATACTTAAGTATATTTTTATCTTAAATGTTCTTCAAAGTATGACTTTATCAAGTGCGAAGCGCTTGGTAACAAAACTTAAGTTAAGTTTACTTGGGTACGCAACTGTTCAGTTGCTCGTGTACTTGATAGCTAATGTTAATCTTGTCTCTAGTGCTAGACCTTATTCTACACAAAAACAATATTCACTTATCCATTCCCAAATACAATTCACTAAATTTTGTCAATTTTGTGCACCCATACATGACTTTGTCAATTGTCAAATTCAATTGAACCCTGATCCAAAAATTACTGAACAAGAAAAAACTTAAGAATACCTTTTCTTTTTAAATTGAATTACATTTTAAAATAGGATGTGGAATATTTTAATAGTTCTGTTATGATATCTATGCTTTATCTTTGCTAAATATTTAAAATAAGTCATTATTCCTAAGAATTTGATTCAATTAGAATTAAGTAGTTTCATCATTACTGAACAAAACTGCTGAAATATTCCGATCTACTTCAAAGAAAAACAATAAACAAACCGGGAGGTAATGAAATTTAAAGTTCCCTGGTCAAGAATTAAATGAGTATTCTTTATTTTAAAAAAATGAAAGTTTTGCCTTGTAACGGACTTGGATATGTAGCAGCAGCATTATTTATACTCATTATGGTCTTCCGTAGGAGTATTTATACTCATTAGTCTTTTGGTCTAAACAATAAAAAAAAAATACTTCCAGTATATTATTTCATTTCTTTTCAAATTTGATTCATCACTTCCTTTACATTATTATCACAAAATCTCAGAGGTGAAATGTGAGCGAGTGTTGTTAATTTCTGTGAGAGTGAATTTAATTCTGATTTCTTTTTTCAACATAGATCAAATTATGTATTTTTTTAAAAGTTTGTAATTTTTTTGTGTTTCTTTTGATTATATGTTCTTTCTTTGATCATAGAAGCAATTGCTCACTCATAGTAATTGACAAAATACTAAATCTAAATTATGATTTCATTAACTACTGACTATCAACTTTTTCTCATCTTTTAACAAATACCTGATGTTCAAACAGAATGGACACACATATACAAAACAACTTCAGATAAACCCCAATTTCAGTGGTATAAGATGACCCCCAAACTACCAAATCGTCTGTGGTGTAGTGAGCAACCAATATGGTGATACAATGAATTGAATCCCTTGAATGTATTACCAGTAATAGGATAATACCTTACTGTATTACCCATAAATCATTTGAAGTTATCAGTGAGTCACATAATAAGGTGTATGCCTATGTAGACTATCGGCTGTAGTGGTAGTAGTTTAATGAAGATGGTTGACCAGTTTGTTTACATACCATACATGTGCATTGTTGACTGAGCTGGTGGACATGGCAAGTAGGTGGGTGAAGCACTGATCCATAGTTCAGTTTGTTGCTAGCTTCTGTCTCAACCAGTTTTAAAAATTCAATCAAATTGTTATCATGGAACCACCAACAAAACGAAAAAAGTATGAAGCAATTTTTAAAGTTAAAAGTCATTGAAGTAGCCAAGGAATCTAACTGTGCTGTTACAACGACATTTGACATAACTTAGAAGATGGTAAGAGAATGGAGGAAGATGTTTTAAGAAAAATGTCAAAGGAACAATGTTCGATGAGAAGAGGAAATCACACAAACCTTCAAAGAGTTATTTAATTATTGCAATACGTTTTAAAAGAGCTTTAAAAACTGTGTGTAGGTAACTAGTAATGGATTTTAGTGCAAAATAAAAATTGTATTCACTACAGCAGCTTTTTTCAAGACTGAAGACTCCAGCAACCTTTGCTGACTCACCATCAGGAAAGATTGTACAGGATTTTGTGGTTAATGTTTTTGTATTTGCGATAGTTGCTATGAATCTTAGAATAAACACATTTATAATGAGGTGAGGGCTTTGAAGACCAAAAATAACCAGCGGAAAAGTGGTGTTTAACGTAGCCAACACTGGCGCATTTTCTCCCCATTGGCGGTAGGCAACCATCTCCGGTAGGCTGCCCAACATTGCTGGTAATAATTATGTTGTGCTGTATATTTGTTTGTCAGATGTTTAATAATTAATAGCTTAAAAATGTCTTATAGGGTGGAGTCTGGGTGGATGATGGAACCAAACAAGTGGTATTTTGAGTAGAATTATAGGGGCACTGTTTTTTATCTGACCAAATGGATGACGCAATTCTTTTAAGTGTTTTTTGGATGCTTCTAGTGTCATATTATCTGCCAAATTATACAGTAATTACTTTCTATCTTAATATTTTTAGTTTCAAGATGGCTCTTACATTCAAAATGAAACAATTTAATCAAAAGCAAAATCTCAATGTTCACAAATAACATTTAAAAACAGAAATTAGTATCATTAACAGAATAGCATATTTCATCAAAATCTTTTTGCAACAATACAAGAATTCACATTAATCTCAGTTATATATTTTTTTTTCACCATCAACTACAACAACCTTTCAAAGTCCATTTTTTCAAAGCCTGCCAGTTTTCTCGCTCCCGAGCTTCATGTTGCCTATACCTTCTGAATTTGTCTCAATCATCATGCCATCTTACTTTTTTGAGATATCCATAGAGTAAATAAACAGAGTAAAAACACAAACCTAAATAACAGATAATTTTTTTTTATTAATTAATTTTCAATGTTACAAGTCAAAAATCTTGTTAAGAAGAATAGTATCTTTCAGCCACTAGTCAACAGATTGAACATATATTATCTTTTTCTCAACCAGATCTAAATATGTAATGAAGAATGAGGAATGAAGTCACTTACATCAGAGGGACTGTCTATAGACTGTGCACTGTTGATGGACTGTGATAAAGATACTTCCTCTTGAAATGCTTGATTGTCCACTCCTTCTGCATCCGCTGGCTCTTCAGTTTTTGAAACCGATGGTACCTCTGTAGAACCATCTTTTGCACTCACAATGTCTTCCTCTGCTTTTGCTTGTTCAGCTGACAGCAGTTTGGTACAATCAGCATCACTGATGGCACCTCCATCTTTCTCACTGGTGGATGGAGATTCTTTAGGTTTAGGTTTAGGTTTGTCTTGATCTCTTGGGGGCAGCGGTGGTGGCACTGAGTCTGAGGAGAGACTAGTTTGGGATGATTCTTTTTTTTCTTTCTTCAATGAACCAATGTCTTCTATTGAAACCTTACCTGAAAATCATAGAAAGGGGGAAAGAAACATGCAGATTAAAATTGGACAGTATTTGTACAAATTTTGATTTGTGTAACTTCCACATTTTACCAAATAAAAACCTAGCATATAAAACTACAGCAATTATTTGAATATACAAAGGTGAATCAATAAGTCCATAGCCTGACACAGTTATTAGTTGAATTTAGATCTGAAATCTTCACTGAATAATAGTCAACCTATGTGAATTATGGTGAAGCCCTCGATTAAGGCGGGAGGGAGATTATGTTGAAAAATAAATATTTGTTGTGTAAAATAAATGTTTAGGCTATTAGGCATGATTAGGCTATGGACTTATAGATGTACCCACATATGATAAATCCAACAGCAAAGACATTCACTTCCCTTCCCAATATATATCAACCTGTGATGCGCCTGGACACATCATCAGTGATGTTTCCAGGGGACCAATGGGTGTTTCAGGTCTTTCAACATTAGACACCCACACCCAGGCAACCCGGCCGGGGTTGATCAAACCTGACTTTGTCCAGTTAGTGCTACCTTACCCACAGCTCTCCCCTTTTGACACAAAACCACCTTGAAACAACTTCTGCTGCTTCAGTGGCCAGCCAGGTGTCCCTTCGTCTATTGGCTCCCATGATGCCCAGCATGTTACAGACCCTGCAGAGGGGCTGGTCCCCCGCCCCCCTGCTTACCACCTCAATGGACTCGGCCATTGTTTTGGCATTCCTTTTCAGAATAGGCTTGATAGCCATAAGAAAATTTTCAGTGAACAATTTGTAGAACAATGTTCATTAAAAAAAAAAAATAATAATAATAAATTCTGTTATCAATCTTGTGTATAGGTTGACCCTTGATTGTTTGGCCAAGAAACCATTATTTATGTTACGGCTCATCAATAGATTAACTCCAGTTTTTGAAAGTAACAAATTAAGATAACAAAGCACCATATTTTATGGCATATAAAATACATTTGAAGAAATTGTCACAAAGGTTGCCCAGAGATAGCATTACCTAACTTACGATACATTTGGTTATTTTGGGTTTGCTGAGGTAGGAGGTCTGACCTGGCAACGGTGCCAACACTCAACAGCTGATAACGTCACATGTATCAGTGTAAACTAATAATATGAGGTAGATATATATTATAATATTAAGTAAGAAAATATCAAAAGGATTATAATTATTTTGATACTGGGATATGCTAGCCGGTCCTCAGAACTTCTACAGAGTACTAAAAGAAAATTCTGTGCTAAGTTAGCTTACCTGGCCCAGGATTTGTCCTGTGGCCTCAAAAAGTATATGATGTCCAGTCTCGGGGTCAAATGGGCAATTTTTATTCTTCCACATGTCACATTCTGCTCTCATGAATAAACACCTACCTTAAGTTGGTGAGTTAAATTTGATTAAGGTACCACAAAACTTCATTAATAATTGGCATATATTTTTGTCTGCCTTGTTACTTGTAGTAACTGATGAATATTTTTTGTAATCTTTCCATTGTACAAAGATTTCAACCTAACAGCTTATTATCCATGACCTCCAAATTTTGGCTAAAAATTTAGTCTTGTAAACTTTACTTATACACAAGAATATATGATACCTTCTGAATAATGATTTTAAAAAAACTGAAAACATTATCAATAGAACTGGTGTGATTACGCTCAATTTACCACAGAAATTCTTTTCATTTATTACTCCAGAACAGTAAAGTTACATTTTTCAATTGTTTTACATTAGGTTTACAGTGATGCATTAGTTTATATTTTCTAGCAAAAATTCCAATCCATTTGCAGTTCATTTTAATATTCTATATCTGTAAGCTTATTGTACTTTCTTAGATATCTTTATGATTGAAAATGTTCAATCCAACATTTATAACTGGTCCTTGTTTTGTGTCATAAACATTATCCTGAATAGAAGTGGATTAGTATTAGTCTTCAGCATTTTATTTTCAATTTGTAATTTTTACAATGAAAAACCTGACATCAAAATTTAGAAAGAGACAAAATGCTACATAGCACTTTAAATTGAAGCTTTATACTTTAAAGCCTAGGAATCAAAATATCAGAAAGAAATACATTCATATTAAGTGATTTGATTTTACATAGTAAGCTAATTGGCCTTACATCAGTTAATATTAGTTATTTTGACCACATTCTCTAAAAGAAGTCTTTTAAATCTTGCTTAACATAACTAATTTTTATCTCAGATGATTTCTATATTGAAGTTATGATACCTGAGTGTTGTCTTTTATACTATAATCCTAGCAGGCACGATGTATTAGAAACTGTCAACCAAAACTGTCAACATAGGTTTCTTCAGTTTTTAAGTTGGTCTGGTTGACTGGCTATGTATGTATGTATCGCACGTACAGGCCACACCAATGGATCTAGAGAGCTGAAAATTTAAACATTTACTCCTTAATATGTTTAGAAAGGGGGTTCAATTTTCAATGTAAGTTTATGCTAAATTGGTCCCTTCACTACATTCTGCAGTTAATGAGTTGATGTATGCAGCCTAGAATATTTTTGTGTTGTTATCCGAATCACTTGGAAACTTGCTATGAAAAAGAAAAAGAAAGGAAACATTTTCTACACAAAATCAGTTTCTCTCAGTAGAGCAACATTAAGCTTGGTTAGCTTAGAGCAAATAACATCTTTTACTATTGATCTTTTCTTTTTTAAATCAATATTTGACTTATGCTATCTAGTGACAGTAATTTCTAAATTTAATTTATAGTGCAGACTTACCAATATTGATGCACAATTATTTGAAAAAGTTTATCATTCAATGAAAGATTTAATATAGAATCTTTTGTTGTAGCTAAAAGTGTCCTGGGGACCTGAGAAAATAAAGTGCCAAACAAATAAAAATATTATGTTTTTCATACAAAAATATTTTTAGTCTCTAACAAGATTTTATATCTGAAGCACAAAATTGTAATTTCCTGCTTCTGGTTTTCATGAGTAACTAATAAACGTAGTCAACAAGTGTAAATGAAAAAATAAAAAACCTTTTTTATGCTTCGTAGTCCGGGGGCCAGCAGGATTCTACTTTTAGGGTACCAAAATGTTCCTTAGGATGTTCTCTTTCAGAAAAAAGATGATCCCAAGAAAAAAGTTGGGAAGAACTACCTCATTTGCATAAAACAAAATGGTCGCCAGCATACACCATCAAAACAGAATTTCATATCTCGTCTCCAATTTGACATATCTGAGTACTTTAAAAGGCTATATCATGGGTTTAAGACATGAGGGATTCAAAAATCCATTTTATTTTACCCTAAAATCTTAATTTATAGGTATTTCAGGATTTTACAAGGAAGTGTCAAGTATACTTTATAGACAAAATTGTGGATATAGTTAATGAAGAAATATATATATATATATATCGTTGGAAAGAGAATTTCCTCAGCTTTCCAACAGTGTATGTTGTCAATTTGTAGCTATTGGGTTTAAAAAGTTACAGCTTAAAATGTGAATATATATCTTTATAAAGGGAATTTTATCAGATTTCTAACGGTGTATGTTCCCAATATGTATCTGTTGGGCTTAAAGAGTTACAACCTAAAACGTGCTGCTAGGTATTCAGCATTTTACGATGAAAACTTCAAGTACACAGTCCAAATTCTATGGACTGTGGAATTAATTTCTGATTGTGGTATATACATATACATATCGTTAGAAAGAGAATTTCATCAGCTTTATAACACTGTATGTTTCCAATTTGTATCTGATGGGCTTAAAAATTTACAGCCCAAGGCATGAAGCTAAGTATTCAGCATTTTACGATGAAAACTTCAAGTTCACAGTCCAAATCTATGGATTGTGGAATTAATTCTTGAGGTAAATATATATATCTATATATCATTAGAAAGGATTATGGAATTGTGGAATTACTTCCTGATGGAGGTATATACATATATATACATTCTTAGAAAGGTAATTCTACCAGCTCTCGAATAGCGGAACTTGTAGATTTTTATGTGTTGGGCTTAAAGAATTACAGCTGAAAATGTGAAGCTAAGTATTCAGTATTTTATAAGAAAACTTCAAGTACGCAGTCCAAAGTCTATGGATTGTGGAATTAATTCCCAATGGAGGTATGCACATATATATATATCATTAGAAAGAGAATCTTATCAGCTTTCCAACAGTGTCTCTTGTTAATTTGTATTTCTTGGGCATGGAGAGTTACAGCCGAAAACGTGAAGCTAGGTATTCAGCATTTTACGAGAAAAGTCTAAGTACACAGTCAAAAATGGAAGTGTATATGTCAATTTGTATCTTTTTGGCTTAAAAAGTCACAGCCCTAAACGTGAAGCTAGGTGTTGAGCATTTTACGAGAAAGCTTCAAGTACACAGTTCTAAGTCTATGGATTATGGCATTAATTCCCGATGGAGGTATATACATATATATATATCGTTAGAAAGGGAATTTGTATGTTTCCAATTTGTATCTCTTGGGCAGATGTGACAGATCTGAATGTAAAGTTAGATGTTGAGCATTTTTCAAGTACGCTGTCCAAAGTTTATGGATTGTGGAATTAATTCTTGAGGAGGTATATACATATATATATCGTTAGAAAGGGAATTCCATCAGCATTTTAACACTGTATGATTCCAATTTGTATCTCTTGGGCTTAAAAAGTTACAGCTCAAGACGTGAAGCTAAGTATTCAGCATTTTACGAGAAAACTTCAAGTACACAGTTAAAGATTTATGGATTGTAGAATTAATTCTTGATTGAGGTATATACATATATATATATCCTTAGAAAGGGGATTTTGTCAGCTTCGCAACAGTGTATGTTACCAATTTGTATCTGTTGGGATTAAAAAGTCACAGTCCAAAACGTGAAGTTAGTATTCAGCCTTTTATGAGAAAACCAATACACAGTATACATTTTCACGTGTACCCTTTTAAGCCCAAGAGATACCGATTGACAAGATATACCGTT
>VCCN01003880.1:632844-648469 GCA_006491835.1 Architeuthis dux
GGGGGGTGCACGGTAGCCCCTGCTGGCCCCCAGACTATCTAGTCTTATAAATTGTTGTATCTTAAACTTTCATATTACTATTAAAATTCTCACAAACTTTCCTAAATAGTTAGGGGTGAATCTTATTCATTCTCCATAAATATATGCAATGTTTACTTGTTGCAATCATAATACCAATATGGTAAATTCTAGAAACCTAAAATTCTGAAGATGTATACCTAAATTATTTATTCAAGAAGTCAAATCCAGCTTCTCAGAAGAAGAAGAAGAAGAATCATCATCATCATCATCATCATCAAATTACAATATTGAGAGAGAGAGAGAGAGAGAGAGAGAGAGAGAGAGAGAGAGAGAGAGAGAGAGAGAGAGAGATGAAGAGATTGGTAAGCTATGAAACTTATCATTGTAAGGGTTTAACTGATTATGATCACTGCACCTGTTCTTGGTTAAATAGAGAGATTTCAAAGTGGTGAAATCAGACTTTAAACTGTCATCTAGTGTCTTAGTATGTATTAGTATATTTTGATATCAAACAAAAGGGTTAGGAAAATTATTTTACACAGTGAGTATCCTGTATGCAAAACAAATAAGTTTCTCCTATTGTCATCATTAAGTGGATAAGCCCAAAGGTTTGATTGAATTTCAAAGCATCAAATATCATATTCTCTATAGTTTTGAGAAGGGTTATTAACATTCAAATAATTCTTCAGATGATTGAACTACTTAATCCTACTTTATAAGGGTTACCTCCTTTGAAATTAAAAACTTCTGTTTACGCCATCACATTTGAATATTACACCTGAGGAGGGCTAAAGAATGGATCAGCCAAAATGTTGTGTTTACAACACAAACAACAAGAAGGAGTTCAATCACCCAAAGAACTATTTGAATCAAATATCATATTTTACATTTTTGAATGTACACATATGCCTAGACAAGAGAATTGCTATAGGTTACCAGTATGATTATTACAAAGGTATTTAGTCTTTGCCAATATAAAACTCTAAAATATCATAATGTAAATAGAATTATATACAGGAATTATACAGATGTTGGCCTCTGAAAAAATAGCTGAGTGTAAAAATGAGCTACAATTATTCTTTTGGTTTGATGTAATCCAAGGATAAGACAACTCAGACTGCAATGAAAACTAGAAGCACTCAGAGAGCACATACCTCTGCGAACGCCATTGTCAAGGGAAGTAATTGTACATGGATCCCCTCAAAATTTAATCACTTCTTCTGTGGCCTATTGTCCACCCTTCCACAAAATATCAGTGAAATTCATTGAGAACTTTCGGAAATATCTTGTGGACAGACATGAAAGCTTGGCAATATGTGGTTTGGACATATAACTATGATATGGGGAGGTAATTTGTGAAAGGTTCCGCTCCAAAATTTAATCAGTTCTCCCATAGTCAATTGTCCACCCTTCCCCAAAATGTCATTGAAATTCATTGAGAACTTTTGGAGATGCTGTGTGGACAGACATGAAATTTTAGCAATATTATATGGTTTGGACATATAACTACGACGTAGGGCAGATAAATGTGCATGGATACACTCCAAAATGTGATCAGTTTTTCCATAGCCTATTGTCCACCGCTCCACAGAATTTCATTGAAATTCATTGAAACCTTTTGGAGATATTGTGTGGACAGTCATGAGTGTATACATAAATATATTGGAAAAAAAAACAGAAAAATATATGTCAATCAAAAACATTCCTGGATCCGCCCCCAAAATTAATCACCTCTCCCATGCCCCTTTGCCCACCATTCCACAAAATTTCATAGAAAATTGATTAAGTACTTTCTGAATTATCGTGTGGACAGACAGACGTTAAGATGTGACCAAACCAAATACATATACTTTTCCAACTTAACTCACTAACATATATAAATTAAATGTCCATTTTTAATAAAATCCATGCATGTACAGTTGTGTCTTAATATGTATATTTGTTGAATTCATTGAAACAAGATCATGATTCAGATACTTCCAACATAGCATATATTACCTATTTCCTTTTAAGTAGGATGTCGTTTATCTATATTGAAATTTGACATTGAATCTGCAGCATAACATAGATTCAAGCTTCAACTGATGACATTGTAGCCAGGCAGGCTTCCTCTGTATTATGACTGCTTACAGACAATTTGCAACTAATTTAAATTTAAGCCCAACAAATTAACCTAGAAATATTTGGATGCTTCCAAAAAATTATTCATTTATAGAGATCAATTGCTTTAGGATATTTCACATTTAACAAGTATGGAGGAAGCCGTTTATTATAATCATGGATAATGTAATCAAATGGTTATCAAAACCAGTTCCAAACAATTTATTTAAAATGAATTAAAAATTATTATTAATTTTTAAAAAAAGATTTTCTTCTCCTTATTATTAATTCTTTATAATGTAAAGTTGTTTATAACAATGAATTTATTAATATACCAATGCATGTACATTTATAACAATGAATGTAAATTGATCCAATTTTTATATCCTTTGTTTAATGTTATCAGCCAGTTATTTTTATCTAAAAGACTCTGTCCCAAAGTGATTGCAATAAGCGGCTTCCTCTGTACATGAATGGACTAGATGAAACAAGCATGATGCGGAAAAGATTTTCCCAAGGCAAGGATGACTGCTTTTAGGCACACAACATCAATATCTTTTGGGTTGCATATATTTGCAAAGATGGATACAGGGTGTAAAGATATTTCTGAATGTCTAGATAAAGGCTACTAATTTCAGAATAATTAATTTGGACATCTCTAAACAACCAATGGTATTTACTGTTATCATGAAGTATAAGAAATCTTTATGATTGAACAAATTAAATCAATCTTTGGATAACAGTGAAGCATACTAAATCAATAAGTTGGTTTTGCAGTAGTAACTAAAGTGTGGTAAAGAGTAAATAAAAAAAACTGTCATCCATTACATATGATCATTTTACGACTGATAATAATAGTTCTAAGCTAAAAAAATCAAACTTTCAGGAAATCAGTAATTGTAACAGAAGTGACAAGAAAAAAGATCAAAGCAGCCAACGAAGGGTTTGAATAATGAAAGAAATCAATATTTTATTCTCAAACTGGAATGAATAATTCCTCATATATGTGTGTGTGTGCATGTGATCTATACACAGACAAAAGTGTAATACACAAGTGAAATTGTTTGTAACTTAAGATCATCATTGGAAAAAAAGTTGAGTCTAATTTACAGGTCTATTTCAAGAGAACACTTATTTAAGGGAAGATTATAGCAGATATATGATGCAAAACATATTTATATTCACACAATTATCTTTGGAGTTGATATGATTTGAATATTAAAGTCATCATCGCAGAGCTTATCTGTATTTCTCATCAGCAAAGGAAATTCAGATTGAAAGTAATTTTGGACAGGTGGGAGATACATTTACAAACTTTTCTTTGAATGCAACATTAGGGTATAGTGCTCTGATCTTGAAAAACACAGTTATTACTATTCTAGCGAGGGCTTGATCAGTTACAGCTTGTAAATGCTTTCTCAGGTCTAATGTGCAGAGAGGTACATATTTGTGTTTGTGTATTGGCTATTTAGGTTTTATACCAGTTTTGTTCTTTGTACTTTATCAATTGAATTCCTATAATAACTATTACAAAAATGAATAATTTATTAATAACTTTATGATTATTTAAAAATGTGGAGGATTTGACACAGCAGAAGATTGCTAAGGGAGGAAAGAATGAGAGGATGTTTCAGAATACTGATTTATTAATGCTCCCACCAAGAATAGGTTAACTCTTGAATTCATGAACTGCTTCATACCACTCCAAAACACAGTGGAACTCTTCAATGAATAGGATTTTTTTTAAATGGGACTCTTTTGTGAAATGAATAAAAAGATTTTTTTTAATTACCTAATTACCCATTGATTTAACATGTACATTTTTAAAATGGATTTAAGAGTTAATTCAAATAGGATTCATTTTGCATGGTAGTATAATACAAAGCTGTCCAAAAGTAATATTCCAATGTAGAACAAAAATGTAAAGTCAATACTTACAGCTGCCATTCTGACTAGTCTTCAAGGACTCAGCATTGCTTTTTGTACTCTTTGTACTCTTTGTGCTTTTGTTGCTTTTTGTACTTTTTGTACTTTTTGTACTCTTAGAACTCCTCGTACTCTTGTTACTCTTGATGCTCTGGTTGCTGGGTGCTTTCTTGAAATTTGTTCCTCCAACTGGGGCTTGATTGGCAAGAGAAGCCTGGTACCTTCTAAGCATCTCATCATCATCGTCGCTATCATCACTGGAAGTGTCTGCAACATCATAGGCATAGGCACTGTCTGCAAAGAGGAAAATGAAAGTATTACCCTAAAACTGACATTGGCTTAATTGATATAAAATAATATATACTTGTAAACAACTGTTCTCTCTGATGGTAAGGCCCAAAATCTAAAATACTTAAAAACACAAGATTCTGAGGATGCACAACGTGATCATTTTTGTAACATTTTTTATCCTAATTTTGATAATGATATTCATGTGCCAAATTTTCATGTGCAATATACAAAAATGCGTGAATGATTACTTAGTTCTCAGCAGACAAATCTCTGCTACAGATTTCTGCTACATTCTGCTGCTATGTACCAGGGACCCTTCTCTGTCTCAGCTTCTGCTGATCTTATCTTCTGACCTGATAATCTCCCGCCCTGTCTACTGACACTCCCTGGGGCCTCTCCCCCAATGTGAGCTGTATCACCCGAATATATAAGTTTTCAACATCTTTTTTCATGTCAGGGCCAATTAAGATGAAATTTACCATTCTCATCCACTTGAGCCACTTTACATTTCAACCCACGGCCACTTGTGCATAATCAGCCACTTTGCTATATGACCTAATTTTGCTGGTCTGTTGCATTATCCATACCATTCTGCATTTCATTATATTTTGCCCCCTGCAAAGAAAATATATACATGTACATATTTTTATGACCTGCCTCGTGTTTTGTTTTTATACTGTGAATAACCTCCAGCCTTGTCTTCTGCATCTCTGCATGGGCTGTATTACCCGAATATATAGATTTTTGAGTTCTTTTGTCCTGTCCAGGCCAATTAAGACAAAATTCACTCTTCTTATTCACTTGAGCCACTTAACATTATGACCACTTGCACATTATTGGCCACTTTCAGTAATTTATTGCTATACGACTTAATTTTGTTGGTTTGTTTTATTATCTGATGCCACCCAACATTTTGCTACAATTAAAGATTTCTCCAGAACAATTATGAAACATGATTTTACTAATTTTTATAATCTTATATGATTTTTCCATTAAAAAAAAATAAATAGAGAGTGATATAAGAAACAGCAATCTTTAACTAAAATGATTACTATTGGAATTAGGTGTTTGAATTCTTTCAACTCTAACATTAATTGACCCCAAAAATGTTCCCATCGAAACCAGAATGTATCAAGTGAACACTTTGAGAAGGATAGCATAAAATTATAAGTTCATAAAATGTTGTATTCTTATTAATCAGATATCACTGACATTTCAAATTGTTTCCACAAAATTAATTTTGCACAAAACTGCAGAGAATATCGATTGCAATTTACCTCATTTTTTTTTAACAAAACTGATTATGCTACTTAACAATCTTTATTTCAGATTTCAACTCTATTAAAGAAAATTGTTTTACATGATGATGATGATGATGATGATGATGAAGGTGCAAGTAGATAATCCCAACCAAATCATAAGAAGAGACATGATCATATTATAAAAAGAATAAAACATTTATCAAAGTGAACCCACAATGAAGCGAAAATTCCTCATTCAACAGATCAAAAGAATGTGGAACTGTCCCCATAATCATTGAAGTACTCAGAGCAGTCCCAGCCCCTCTCACAGGAATATTAGGAAAAGTAAGAATCTAAAGAAAAATAGTAACCACACAAGCTACTGTACTAATAAAAAATGCTAGGATCTTGAAAAAGATGCTGGAGTTTTAAGAAGACTTGATATCACCCGATTTTCAGCATTACTCATCAAAGAATTCTGGTGCAAATAAATATATAATGATAATAATCATAATGGTGGCAAAATAACATCTAAATTGATTAACAGTTTTGCTTGACGGTTTCTAATATATACAAGTTAAAAGTGGAAATATAATAATATTAATTAAATTTGCAGAAAAGCTTGATGATTGTTATATTCTCAATAATGCAATCATTTACAAAAAATCAATTCTATAAGCTTCTTTAAAACAAAAATTTTGTAAAAATGTGGACAGAGCAATATTCAGTTACTCTCTAAATCAGATTCAACCAAAGGCAGGTTTTTAGCCTAAGTATCTCTGCTATGGATTTTGTACCCATCTTCTGAATAAAAGTATTTGAAATTGATTGGGCCTTGCAGAAACTCATGAAGATTTGTTATAAAATATAGATAGAAACAAATACATACTGAGATATTATGATAAAGGTAATGATTTACATGTCGGGAGTTGCGAAAAGCACCTAAAATTGAATGAAAAAAACATTTTCTTCTAGGAAGAAGAAAATGTTTTTTCTTTCAATTTTAGGTGCTTTTCGCATATAAAAATATGAAGATGAAATAACACCAATAAATAATTGGGAAATTACAAACACTAACCCTAAACCTAACTACTAACCCTAACACTACCTACCTACATGGCCTACTGGCTCTAAATTAGGGGTCATGTCGGCAGATTTTTCGTTTTTGAGAAAATAAATGAAAACATAAAATAGAAAAACGCAATAAGAGCTTGTAGATCTTTTTGGGAAAAAAGTTGGATTGTTTGAAAAAAATTTCAAAGAGCAGCTGAGAGACTATGTAGAAGATGTGATTGTAATACAGAAATGGTTGTCACTACCTCCAGTAAGACAGTGGAAAGTAAGTACCAATTATAGCATTATAGTTACATTGCAATACCTGAAAAAGTTTTTTCTCTCAGATCATTATTCCACATCAATCTCTCCTACTAAAACACAATCATTTCTCGTTTTCTAAAATGCATGCCTACTCCCATTTCAGACAAAACATAACCTTTTATTGTCTTTATACTTTTTCCTCATTAAGCAAATATCTCATTTGTATATCTACAAACATGTCTTTGTTTAATTCCTTTTCCACAAACTGTTTCTTTGTTTGAATTTGCCGCGTAAACCCACATGGCGATTTAATTATCTAAACAAAGTTGGCTGACCACCATCTTCTCCAAACATCTCTGTGACCTGCCAGCCAATCAGAGACCTCCATTCATCTCACGTGATTCCTTCTGTCCATCTTAGGCATCAAGACTTGTGACTGCTGTGATTTTAATCCATTCAATCCTTCTAAAGGATTCTTATAACCTCTTTCTAGGTAATTCTATATAAGTGCACATGGCAACTTATAGATTTATTTAATTATACAATCATTTTCAAATTTTGTGATACCATTTCTTCACAATATTCTTTTTATGTAGTTAAAAGGAGTCAGAATTCTACATTTCATCCTTTGTTGATTAAATTAAGTTTTGGTAATAGATTAGCAGCGTAAATTCACAATTTATGTTTGAACAATGTAAATTTGAAATTCCAAAAGCCACTGAAAATGGGAATATTAGTGAAATTCATCAAGTTTGCTGGAAGTTCATGAGTTCAATATATGGGTGAGGGGAACACAGCCTTTCCCAAAACTCACTAAAAGTGGCATTGGATGTGACATGGGAGGGGAAATGCATGTCCCCTCATATCAAGGTTCTGCATTCTATAATAGGACAGACAACTGAGAAAGACACTGTAAGATGAAGAAACATTGTGATAAAAAACAACAATGAGGAAATTAGTGTTAATGAACTAATATACAACTAGCAGTCCAAGGGAAATTATGAATCGCCACCACCCATATATGCTGTGTTGGGGTTAATCAATTAAAAAGTTGGAAAAAAGGGTATCAAGGTTACTTCTCTTGTGATCACTAAAAAAGGTCTGAATTTTCACAAATCAAGCGGGCACAAAGTAGTGACCAATTTAGCATAAACTTACATTGCATATTGAACCCCCTCTAAAAACCTATTTTGAGGGGAATTTTCATAAACAAAAAGAACATTTTCCCTACTCATTGAGGGAAGTGTGTGTGTAAAATTTCAAGTTTCTACTATCAATGGTAAGGGCTGGGCGAAGTCCAGATACATAGATAGATATATGGATACATATAAATGTCAGAATAACATAAACCCAGTAATAAACCAGTGTTGTGGGTAGCAGTGATAGATTTGTTACTTTACATATCTTAAAAAGGTGTTATGCAAGACATTTTCTAGAAAGTCAATATTTCCTAAATAAAAGGAATTCTTTTGTTGTATATATACTTATAATATAATAAAAATAGTTTTTCTGTTTGTATGTGTGTGGATATGTATGTATGTTACAGTAACCCAGCAAGTTGAAACCTGCAGTCTTAAGTATATAATATTCAGGAGCCCATTCACATTTGTAAATGAATTTCCTTTATGATATTCCTCTCCTTGCTTTCCTCTTAGTTTTATATATTTTACATTGCCCTCATCACTTCCATTTGAGGAATATAAATCATTCCAAACAACTTAATGAAAAAAGTTTTCATTATGATACAATTTGCTATTGATATCTAAGCTGATGTACAATATTTGTTTGATGATTATCAATTTATTAGTTTTTCCATTTCTTTGTCTAATGGTAATAAAATAAATATTTTCAAAGGCTAATTATTTAAATTAGCAATTTTCAAGGACTGTACAATTTTATGTGCTACAAAAACTTACAATAAAAGGTGAAAAAAAAAAGATTATTTGTGTAGCCAGACACAGTTTTTGCCAAGGTGAATAATACAGAGTTCATATTCAGGACAAACAAAAAAGTTTTTTTTATCCTAATGAGAAGTGGCAGAAGAAAACCAAAGGATAAGATAATTAAAGTCAGAGACCTGAAGATTACTGATAAGGCAAATGAAAAATGAGAAATCTTAGAACATCTAATTGCTTGCAACATTATATCTATTTTGTATACTTGGCAATGTATTAGTTTATTGCTCTGAAAAATAATGCTACACTGATCATCTTTGATATGACATGATATGGCTCTTTGGGATATTGCATTAATGGAAAGTGTTTCTGATATCTGTGTTCTTATTCAGAAGTTGAAGCAAAAAAGTAAAAATAAAGAAAACGTATTTTCTGAATTATTTTGAAAAAATGAGGTCAGGATTGATGCATGGAATGTCAATAGATTGGAAATTGCATAACCTCCTCTGGGATGACTTCCAGATAATTGACAGGGTGCAATGTTGGGGAGTGAGGAAGTTGAAGGAAGCTGCATATATTGGTTTGTCAGCTGAATGCATGTTGGGCTAGTATGGATTTCAGCACCATGTGGTTTTCTTTGCTTAGCAAAGCAGGTGTTGGGGTGCACCCCCGTGTATAATTTTGGATTCGCCTGAGTGCTTGGTTGGCGGTATGATTACGTCGATTTACTTAACACTACTGAAAAATGGATTGTTCTGGTTGGTATATTAATAACAGCAATGTTCTTCACTGGAAAAAAAAAAAGAAGTTTGCCCAGTTTCTTCAAGTGAAGAAAAAAAAAGGTTTGCTTCTTTTCTTGAATTATACACCTGACGAGGGCAGAATAATGGATCAGCCGCAATGTTGTGTTGACAATATCAAAGATGGGAAGAAGAGATTTGATTGTACAAAAAAAAAGTTGGAATGTTAATGAATCTTCTCAAAGTTATAGACAATACATTTTGTTTCATGTGTTGCATTACTTCTTTGGTTGTATCCCAAATATTGTCTTTTCCTCAAATGACTATTACAACACTCAGTGATCCCCTTCAAAACAAATTATATCCAATGAATATCAAACCAAAAAATGCTATCACTGGAATGCAAACAGTGTTATTTACACTAACCTTTTCTGATACAAATTGATTACAACCATTATCTGATTCCACTTGAGAGAAATGCCATGATTGGTTATGAGGTTTCTCTTTGTATCTCTTAGGAATGAAATCATGCTGGAAAACCTTAGTAAATCAATATCCTAAAGCCAATATTCTTGTCTGGACAATGAACATTGTTAGTATAATTAAACACAGATTGAATGTGGTTTACAAATATTTCTTTAATTTTGTTTCTCTTGACAATGGAAGTTTGATAACTAAAAGCAAGATGTGCATAAGTTTTGTGCAGGTTATATCATTGTCGGGTGACTGCTTGGGAATACCAGGTACCGTAAGCAAGAATGGTGAAGTGAGTGGCGCCACTTTGGGTGCTTGTCGCCTCTAAATCTATTTCATGAATCGTGAGCAAAGACAAGAGAAACTTGTGATATGGAAAGCCTGGGCAGGGATGGCTGATGCCGTTGCCAGCATAAGGGCACTGGCTAGCTATATCATTGTGTTTCTAAAGGGCATGCATAAAGGCCAAATGTATACTTTTTCTTGTGTAGCTTTTTAGTTTCAGTAGATTAGCTCATTCTTTTTCCCATTTAAAATCCATTCAGACTATTGTCTCTAATAACTTAAGCATTTTTTTCAGGTAAAATATACTGGATGAGTGACCATGTTTTTATAGAAAGTCATAAACTCTGTCTCTATATAACACCACTGGACCCAACAGAACACACAAGGAACTACTAATCTAGCTAAGGAATATGACATGGACTGCATACAGCACACACAGTCTCATCATCCTGGAAGCAAAACCAGGCGCAGTTAACTCATACTGCCCACTCTTTACATTTCAAAAAATAAAATTATCCCCTTCTGCTAATTATAATAATGTCATGGAGAGCTTTGTTCCAGTGAGAAAGTTTGTCAAATACTTTGCTTAAGATAAAATCATTACACAAGCCTCTTCCAATCTGATGACTAGCCAGAGAATTATCAAGTATGGAAATGCAGTTTTAAAAACACAGCCTATAATTTAGTGAACAGATGGACCTTTAGTTCAAGTAGCTGGGCAATGTGCTATAGAGGCAAGCATGTCAACTGACCAGAAAGAAGACTTGACATGGTATGGACTGGTCTGGATGAATGTTATAACACCCTGAAGGAGTGGAAAACATTCTTATGAAGCAAATAAAGAACTTCCTCAAGATCATCAGCAAGGATTATCCCAAGCACAGAGAATTGATGGATGTCCTTGTGAAATTGGATGCAGCTATGGCTGAAGGGGATAATCCTTGCTGATGATCTTGAGGAAGTTCTTTATTTGCTTCATAGGACAGGACTGTCCTAAGTAGATACCACTCAAGATATTAATCCCAATGTAAGGAAGGTACATCTCAGTTTATGTATAGTAGTTCACCTACTTTCTACTAACATCATACAATAACAAATCTCACTAAATGTTGGAGGGGGTCTTCAAGGAGCCAAGCTCCCAGCTATGCCCCTGTATGTTCTACAAAATATAGTCATCAATAGACTTCTTTTCCTTGTCGTTATTTTTGGCATTTATTGTATTTGTTTATATTGTTTATATATTTAAAGTGGTTACTGTATGTATGTGATAATTATATTATTTTATTACTAAATTGATCATTTACATATTTGCAGATTCATTAATGGTCTGATTACCTGCCTGAAATAAAAACCATGTAAATAGTCTCCATACATTAAACTAAATATGTTGGAAAGAAAAAATGTTATCTTGTAGTTGACAAGGTTGATGAGTACATTGAGACAGAATGAGTGTGTGTGTGTGAGAGAGAGAGAGAGAGAGAGAGAGAGAGAGAGAGAGAGAGAGAACCCACATGTCAACTTACTAAGAATAGAAATTTGGCACCATGCAGCCAGTTGGTCGATGTCTATCAAAAACGTTTATATTGTATTTTACCTTGCAAATTTACTTTGGCACATTTGATCAAGAAGATGAAAATTTACTATATTGTATATTGGTTCTTTTTCTCAAAAAAACTCGATGTGACGTGTCCAGTCCAATCAAGCATGCACTCTAAACAGTGATAACACATTTTAGAACCAGAAACAGCCGACGAATACTGGAGGGTACACAGCGAAACACTGTGAACAAATGAATACATAGATGTAGAAAATAGTCCAACCATATCATACATAATGATTAATACACCCCATCAAACTCTTTCCCAAGGGAATAGTGATAAAGTTCTACATTGCTATTTATTTGTGGGTCCTACGCTGTGGCGTAGTTTGCATATAGGCTAATCCGGCCCTGCTCTTAAACTTAATATTAAAAAAGAAAATGTAGACCAATTCAGTAAAAACAATAAATAAGAGAGGTAATATATAGAAGCTATAAATATTTCAAAATTAATATATAATATATAAAAAAACATAAAGGTCATTTCCATGTTTTATTTAAGTTATACAAAATATCCAGTTTATACCATTCTAAAGTTATTTTAACCCAGGCCATTCCAGACAACTTTACTATCAGGTTGTTTGACATGAAATTGACAAACAATTCATTAAAAAAATTATTTATTCAATTAAAATCACTCCAACCCCCTCAACCTCTATACATTTGTTCTACCTAGGCAACAAGTCATCAGTTTCCTTCATAAAGAATTTTTCCTTCAAAAAAACGATAAATTCATTGAAAGCTTCTTCGATTTGATCCTGATAAAAGAAATTCTTGCCTGTAGAGTGGTCAAGATGCTCAAAAAATAGTAATCTGTAGGAGAGATGTTGGATGAATGGGTAGGGTGCAATAAAGTCTCCATCTTCAACTGATTTAAGTAATGTTATTTTTACATCGTCATGCAGCAAAATTCCTACCCTTTTCATCAAATTGGGCACAGTTTGTTTGAGTTTTGGATGCACTGTTTCAAGCTTTGAAAAACCATTCCTGTTCAACCAAACACACATAACCTTCCAAGGATGCTAGCATGCATACATGTGATATTTCAGTTTATCTGCTGCCAACCATTGTGTCAATTTTCTTCAGTTATTATTATACAAAATCCATTTTTCATCACAAGTGATGAATAACACTAAAACAGAATAATTTCATACAGTTGACCATGATTAATGTAGGTCTCCATGTTATTTTGTTACTCATTCAATTCAAATGCAACCATTTGTTGTGTAAAAAGAAATATGTTTTTCACCTATGTATGTCCTGACATGCTTCCAGAAAATGATAAAGTTTTCTATTTAAAACACTGTGATAAAAATTTAAAAAAGTATAAAAGTATTGTTTTAATGAATGAATACTGAGCTCCAATCATATATATCCCAAATATTAAAATATACTCATTTATTAATTCTATAAAAAAATGCAAGTATATAAATAACAAAATATTAGTTTTATGTTTTCTGCTTATGCCCCAGAAGAGGCTGGTCAAGAGTAGGACAGGCAAAAAAGAACTCTCTCACCACAGTCTACCAATTTTATGAGTATGTAATAATCATCCCACTTTGATTCTATATGACACATAGCCTTTTTTAGTAGTAGGAGCCAACACGTACATTGGAAAAAGGGACAGAAATTGTCCAGTTCCCTCAGCCTTGCCATAGGCATCAGGGAATAGCCCTGACCCTACCCTTTTAATGCAATGGGGAGGTACAGCCTGGGAGAATAAGTCTCTTGCAAGTAGACATTATACTTATTGATCCTTGTATTGGTTTGCAATTTGTACTAAAACCCATCCTTCATTTTATGTAATAAACATGTCAGCAACAAAGATAAAATATTTAGATAAACTCATTAATAATAATTAATTATATCTCATTTTAGAAATATCACAGCAAACTCTGCCAATTCTTTTTTGTAAAAGCAAATTCTCAGATAAAATTATGAATCTAATGTCTGCTGAAACAGAAATACAATTCTTTTGTTTCATTTTTTAACTGTGTGAAAGTGTTATGCAAGACATGCTTAATATGAACAAGTGAATAGTCTGTGTAGAGTTCACGATGAATGGGTTTATAACCTGCCTTCCTTGTGAAATAAGAGAAGCAGAGCATGTGGGTACATGCTAGGTTTAAATACAAACATGTCAGTCTATTGATTTGTATCTGTGTTATTTGCCAGATGCTCAAAAGTAGCATGGTACAGTCAATTTGTCACTAAAGTGAATTATATTGATTCACATGGATTTGAGTTTCTAGTTTACAAATTCATCTGGTGCTGAATAGATAAAGAGTAAAATTGAAAGTAAATAAACTTTAGTGGCAAAGAAAAATATTTTTCTCTCAGTAATTAAGACATGAAATTCAAACATCTATTAAATTCAAATTAAAGTATTTAAATTTTTATTTAATCTTGAAACTATTTCATTCAATGGTTTTGGAGATTAATATTATGATTTTTTTTGTTTTTAACATTATACTTAAAACCAGATTAATTCCATGTTGTTTTCAGACACCAGTAATTTTGTAAATAGCTATCACAAGAAATCATATTCTTCATCTTCATTTCTCTTCTTCTTAACATATTTCAAATGTCTCACTTGTGGTTTTTGCAGAAATTTGTTAAGCTCAGCTTAGTCTGGCATAGGACCACAATAATAGGGGCACTCACTGAGGACTGAACTCACTAGCTTGCTAACAATCATTGTAAGACAGGCATACCCATTTTAGGTTGTTGTAGGCTGAACTAATGTAAAAAATAGTCATTGATAAAAAAGAAGACAGGTCTGCTTAGTCGCTCAATAGACATCGTTTGACAGCATGCCAATTTGGGGGTGATTAAAAAATTGGAAAAAAGGGTGATCAATGAATAAGTTACTTCTCTCGCCTTTTGTTGGGCAGTGATCACTAAAAAGCCTTAAATTTAAAAAAAAAACAAGTGGACACAAACTAAGGGATCAATTTAGCATAAACCTACATTGTAATTTGAACCCACCCTCCCCCACTAAAAACCTATTTAGCAGGGAATTTTAAAAAAACAAAAAAACTTTTTTCTAGACATAAGGAGTAAATGTTGAAATTTTCAGCCCTCTAGCTCCATTGGTGCAGCCTGTACATACAAAGCCAGCTCCATTGGTGCAGCCTGATATATACATAGCCAGCCAGCCAGACCAACTCAAAACCCGGAAGAAACCTATTTTGACACTTTTGGTTTCTAATAGATTTTTACTTATGAGGAAGATAATTTGAATGAAACTGCTTTGACAGCACTGGATTTAATTCAGAAAATTGACAATATTGTTTTTTGTATAAAAAGAAGAATATAATTTTCTTATTTCACTCTATGAAAATGGAAATTGCTTTCCTATATTTTTAGTTTTTGATATGCTTCCATCAAGAATCGAAAAAACCACAAATGATCAAAGCTTTCCTTAAATTAGTAGCCAAACAGAGCCTAATGAAAAATACCAAAGGAAAACTTCCCTTTAATCAACACTCACTTAAAGGCCGCCTTTGTCGGCCATTAAGCTTGATGTCAAGTCATTTCCTTTTTATCAAATTAATTCTTTTCAAATAAATAAATAATGGAAATTATTCTAGAATCAGCATTTTTTTCCTAAAAAGGAAAAGTTTACCCTCACTTTTGACACCTAAAAGGAAGAGAAATATTTATGTTGCGGTAAAAAAGCAAAAACGGCACATCAATAGAAATTGACCTCTGTCAACAAAATTGAAAAGAGGTATA
>VCCN01003880.1:673684-690116 GCA_006491835.1 Architeuthis dux
TATATATATATATATCCACTGAAGATTAATAATGTTAACAAAAGAAAAGTTTGGGAGTATTCAGACGAGTACTTGAAATTTGGTTTCATACCTGCTGTGCATGATGAGGAACCTTTCTATCTATTATGCCAACAAAGTTTGATCAATAATTCAATGAACATGGCCACATCAAGACAGATTTGAAAGCAAAACATGAAAATCATGTCAATTCAAAATTGGAATATTTTGAATTGCTAAAAGTGAATTTTGAAAATAGAACAAAGAATTCATTGTTTTCTGAACAAACTGCAACCAATAATCACACTTGAGACTAGTTATGAAATGTCTCTACTTATAGCCAAAACTGGGAAGAATTATACATAGCTGATTTAATTAAGCCAGCAATTTCAAATTTTCTCAAAATAGTTTTGGAGAAAAATGACAAAGATGTCAACGGCATGCCACTGAGTAACAATACAGTTTGCAGTAAAATAGATGAGATGAGTAGAAATGTCGAAGAACAGCTTATTGTAAAGTTAAAAACAAGGAAATTCACAATGCAGATGGTAGAATCTACTATTAGAGATAATAAGGCTCTTTTCTTGGTATATGTGAAATATTGATCATGAAGATCTTTCTGAAAGATGTTGTTCTGCGGATCATTAGAAAGTACCACTACCACCAGTGATATATATAAGAAGATTAAAATCTATCTGGATGAAAATTATCTGAAACAGTGCACTGGAGTGTCGGTGAAAAAGTAATGCCTGTTATTCTTTAATTACAACATATTTAATAGTAGAAGTACACAAAATGAACACAAAAGTCTCAGGATTCCAAATCTAGTCCTCGACATAATCTCATTCCTTCTCAATCGTGGTATTTCACTTTGAATGAGGACATGTATAACCGTCTCATGGAAGCTTCTTGGCTGCTTTCTCAGCCATGAGTTGCCCTTTTCACCTCATCATCATTGGAGAGCCACTGTCCTCTGAGTGCCTCCTTCATGGACCCAAACAGATGAAAGTCTGAGGGTGCCAGGTCAGAACTGTAGGGTGTCCAGCCATGCGCTGTGATTGCTTGTCTGGTCTTTAAGCTCTTGTGAAGCCTTGCATTGTCATGTTGCAAAAGCACATCACTCATCTTCAAATGTGGCCTAGCTCTGAGTTTTGACAATGTGTTCACGTAGGAGTCAGAATTGATAGTGGTGCCATTGAGTATAAACTCCAACAGTATGACTCCCTTCAGGTCCCAAAACACAGTGGCCATCACTTTCTCTCTAGGATTACGATTAACTCTACTGACCCATCTCCTTACTGTGCTTACATCAAGTGCAGCCTTTCAATAAACATTCACTAACATCCTATGAATGTTCGCAGCATTTTCTCCTTCCAAAAACTAATTCTATAACAGCTCTTTGCTTACTACGTGTGTCCAGAGGGGCAGCCATTTTGAAAGAGGGTTATGGGTAGGAAAAGAGAAGGTAACTCCACAAATTATTCCCCACGGCTTCTAGACACTTTATGGTTTATAGCTAAAAAAAAACCCTAGGAATTCTGACTAATACTTTTCAAATTAAATTAGAACAGGCATTACTTTTTGACTGACCCTCGTATATATTGAATTAAGGTACCACTAAAATGCGCCAACTTAAAGAATGTCTAAAAAATCCAGATGATTTGCAACTTAAATAATAATAGTGTGGGGATCTAGATCCACGCTCACCCATCAAGAAAAACAATTTCTCAAGGGAGTTAATTATAGAGTAGTCTCCCTCATTTATGTATGTATTTATTTGCAAATATGTAAAGAAATCCAGGTGCAGACAGGCCTTTAAATTTAATGTTTATTCTACTCACATCAGATAGAACTACTTTTCTCTCAAAGGGTGACCCAGCGGGTCACAGGCTTGTCTAGTATACGTTAAAACTTAATATAGAAGTGCTTGTCACCATATATCTGTGTGTGTATGTTTTTTTGTATGGTTAGGGTTAAGGGTAAGGGTTAGGGCTAAAAGTCACAGAAAAAATTCAAAATTTTGCCTAGGAAAAAAACTCAACATTTCATTTAGTAATTTAATGAGTAAATGTGGTCCTCTCGTCAAGCGACACACAAGTTGCGAAGGCGTTCTTTTTATTTAATTTATAGTAATGAAATAAGTAATATATGCTGCCCATTTATACAAAAATTTTAAGCTTTTCCACTTTTAAGCAACATATTTAATAATTTACTGTGAATTGCTGTGACTTTTTTCCTACATCGATAATTATTGTGGCAGACGATGCTATGCAATTATTGCAATGAAAAATTAAGTACATCATGAAAATAGAGTGCATTATTCATGATTTAATCATAAAGAAAAGGCCAAACCCACCCACACATTACCAAAATATTTTTCACACATCAGACTTGGATGATTTTTTAGCATGGTTGCACTATGATTGATGGATTCATTTTTATGGATGTAAAAAGAAAGGGAAAATAAAATGAGAAACCATTGCAGTTTTGTTGCGTTCATTTGCACTCAAACAGAAACATTTTTATTTTATTTACCTTCTGAGTGAGTAACGTTTATGGACATTTTTCGAAATTAGATTTATTATTCCACAAAACTATATATACACACTCATCATGCACAATACACACAATCATCATCATCATCATGAAGGGAAAGCACAGAGAAGCAACTTGTAAAAATAAAGGAAGAATGAAAATTGTGTTCTTAACAAAAGTAGAAACATTGAGAATGCATCAAAATAATAGCTTCACGCTTCCAGTTCTGAAGACTTTGAAGACATGAAGAAATTCTCAGAGTGAAGTTGAGCTGAAAAAGGAAACAGGAAGAAGACAATAATGGACATTTTGAATAGAGCAGGGGGTGGGGGGCTGTTGACAGAGATGTGTACAACAAGACAAATAGATGGATGAATTTGATGGAGATGGACCAACAAGCTTATTTGGTAAAAAGGCATAATTAGGAAAACAACAACGTTCCACTAACTTAGTGGCACTAAGAATAAATGAAAATGCTGATTGCTATTCAAAGTCAATAGATGTGGATGGGAGTTCTAAAGATGAACAAGAACATTGTATATGTTTAAGAAAGATTACTTATTTCAGTCAGTGCTCACTAGAGAAATATTACAATTAAGTTGATCTTTTTGTGAGTATGTGAAAATGGAAAATACACCTTATGATCAACCCCCACCCCCTGCACACACACACTTTTGAACAAAAGGTATTAATGTCTGAATTTGTCTTTCTGATAAGTTACAATTAATTTCAAATTGAATGAATCACAGGTATACCTTGATTAGTTTGGTTAATTTGTTCCAAAATTTTCTGTACCATTCAAAACTGCACTCTTCAAGTCTTATAATTTAATGTATTTTTTGTCCAGTTCATATTAACTTGTACAGCAATACCATAACCGTACATCAAAACCTGCACTAATCAAAACTGTACCATTCTAGGTATTCTTGTCTGTACACAATCATTAGAGAGGAGATCATATCTATTGTTGTTTTGCAAATAACCACAACTTAAATCATTTCATGTTTTCACAAATGTAATTTTTTTTTCTCACTTTAAATTTTAAGCTTTAAAAAAGAGAGTTTGTTAATCATGTACCAAATGAAAAATAATGCTAGGGTTTCTTTTTAAATAAAAGTCTCACTACAAGTTGCCATTTTGAAAATTAAGATTTGTCCAGTCCAAGTTCTTGAGAAAAGTTCATCAAATAAAAAAAAAAATGATACTCCATTCTTCCCCCATAGCTGAACAAGTGTATGTTCGTACATCTACTTTGTGTATAAATGACACCACATGTACACTAGAGTAGGTTATAAGTACAATGTCATATCGCACATATAGACATTTAATCTTCATCTAGTCAGGCACAAGATCACAATAATTGTGATGGATCAAACTCACTAATGGCAATGTTTTAACAGTAATTTGCTACTAACCACTGATTGCACTCCTGTAGAAATCGGCCAAAAAATGAAGGCCAAGCTGAATGTTGCACTTTGACAGGGTTGGTAGCCTACAATAACATATTTGAAATCCACTTAAATCCAATCTTGTGGAAAAAAGTTATGAGCGTGTGAAAGATAGCTATAGTTACCAAATATATCACTCAGATTTGGAGTTGTTTTTGTAGTTACAAGAAAACTACTTTGATAAAACCTCTTTAACATACCAGTCTCTTGTACTTCTCACCAGCCTAACCCCTGATGACTCAGCCTAACATACTATCATCATGTTTGGGGTTGAGATAGCTCAAAAATTCTTCCCATATAAATTAATTGTAATTGCTTTTTCGTTTTATGCCATTTCAGCTTATGAAACGTTTTTATAGGAACGCTCTACTTTCAAATCTCTGGAGAAACCTATACCATAGAATGGGGTAATCGAGCCATCTGTAGGGTTAACGGGTCACCATTAAGTTTTTTATATTTACTTTAATTTCACAGCATATTTTATGTAGTTATACATATTCTCAGATATGCATTTTGATGTTTAACAAAAAAAGCATATTTTTAAGCAATATCAGTTCATTTGAAATTATTTTAGGCACCGTCCATACTGCTATTAAAGATACTGCATATTTCATTGTTTTGATAATAGGGAAATACTATAGGTTACTTCAATGTATAGAAATCAAGCAGCACCTTCTATTTTTTGTTGATAAGTAGCACATATGATAAAGTATAATGGTAGCATTTCTAGGTTGATGGCAATATTACTGTCTAAATTAGGACCAAAATACTTTTGATGGGCCACGTAAGGTGGGACAAACAGGCCATCATTACTACAGCAGAATGTTAGGAATGATATTAATTTACAACCCCTCAAAAAGTTGCCAATGTATGGTAGGATCACAAAACCACAAACAGTTGGTTGTATACATCCCAAACTGGGCAAAATTCAAAATGGCAGATTTTTAGATCTGATGTCATAGTGCAAATGTTGATATCTCATAATATGAACTTGTTATATATCATTAGAAAGCTCTTTTAATGATGATTAATATTCACATAAGAACCATGGTCATAAAAGCAACAGTATTTATGTTATTTGTGGTCAAAGGTTGATCAAAATGGCTTCAGGAAATCAAATGGTGCTGTGTCATCTGATGTCATGTAAACTGCTGTTTCTGATATTGTTAAAAAGTTACCAAAGCCTATGTTTATTAAGAAGAAATTGGTTTTCAGTAATGCTGATGATTTTGCTGATCTCATTATCAGATAAACTGATGTATGGTGCTCTATAAGACAATATTGTCCCTTCATTTTTACCAAATATCAATTTAATTTCTGATTTTTAGATGTTTTAAACATTATATTATGCTCAATATCACAGCATATTGTTGGTTTAATATACAAACAACATATATGTCTTTTGTACAACCATACATGCATATATTTCATGTCACTCAGTTACTTAATGCCACTATGTGTTCTACTTCTTGTCATATAATACTGTACCACTGATGTATACAGTCATGTAATAAAAAACAGTTATTTCAGATATTAAGTGTACAGAACATGTCAAAAACCTCCAAAAAGTTGGCCTGATTACCCCATTTACGGTACTTACCAATATATTGGAATATTGACTGATTTAGTTATTTGCTCTGCACTCGTGTATAAATATAAATCAACGGGACATTATTGAGAATTAAAAACGTTTTAGCAATGTGGATTTTGAAGTGACCAAATGAAAAGAAATTACTATGTATTCTTTATGATTTTCATTTTGGAAGTACCCGAAATATTTCCTAGTCATCATACATGCTGAATCTGCAAAATTGCCTAATTTAGCAAATAAAACTATGTATTTACTTATTTTTTTGTAAAAAAGTTAAAATTATGTATTTATTTTTTTTTACAAAAAATAAATACGTTGTTTTAATTTGATCAAAAGTTTATATTAATCAAGACAAGGCTAAAAACAACTATTTTTTTACAATCAAAAGTTTATATAATCAAAAAATGAGTAAATACATAGTTTTATTTGCTAATTAGGCAATTTCGCGGATTCAGCATAAGATATATACTTGTGTGATTTATTCCTTCGTTTCTATTTCCCTGTTTGTTGGTTATTTCATATGTTTCATATTTAACAATGAAGTGTTTGTTTGTCGTTTGTGCCTGGGGGGTGGGGTGGCGGGAGGGGTAATTGGCTGTATGACTAATACTCATTCTGTTGTAGTCAGATGCTGAAGTTTCATGGCCATCTCAGCCTCGAAATACCTGACTAAACTCTGATTAGCATCAAAGGAGAGAGGCTCCAAGATCGAACAGAGACTGCATTTGGATGGTTCTGATACCCCTGCAATGTGACAGAAAACCAACAAAGCCTGGTGGTATCGCAAGATAGTGCTGGGTTAGTGGTAATGATGCTTTGCCTGACCCCAGGGTCATCATCTGATGAGGGCTTTGTTGGAGGCACCACAGCTGTTGTATGAACTTATATAACAAGAGCTGTATCTGTCACACTTATAGTATCATTAGTAGCCATCAGCCTCTCTCCCTTCCTATCCTCTTATTGAACTATCTAACTCTCTTTTCTCCCCTCTCCTTTCTCACCCTCTTATTAAACTACCTAACTCTCTTTTCTCCCCTTATCTTTCTTACCTTGTCTGTCAGATTTATAGTATCAGTAGCTGCCATCATCCGACCTGTTGTTGAATACTTATGGTAATCATCAACAAAGGGACCTGGCAATGTTTGGTAGATTACATCCAGATCGCCCCAGTTGGTCGAGATCCATGCAGTCTGTTTGTCAAGGTGATTGCCCTGGCCAGTCTTAGAAACTACATTTCTGCCTATGATTGATCTGGAGTTTACAGATGAAAGCATCTACTCTTTGTTATTTATTCAAAATCAAAAGATTTTGAACTTAGTGACACCTATCATTACATTCGATTAGCCCCTTTGGCTGGAAACTGTTGAGATCTCAGTCAAAAAGGGTTTGGGTGTAGTATTCCAGTTAGGAGGCTTTTATATGATGATAGGCTTCTTAGGAAGTATTGTCTCCTTAATAAATGGTTTAGCACTACATTAACTACTAGAAACATGTTATGGACCTAACTTGATCAATCATATTTCACAATCTTTTCGTGGTTATTTCATGTTTGAAGCAGCTTTAATGACAAGGCTTAGTGATTCAGTTTTACCTGATATAGATGCTCTAGACCCCCAAAATGGTATGTTAGGCTGAGTTGCAGGGCTTGGGGTGGTGGGAAGTATAAGGATTTTATCAAAGTTGTTCACTTGTAACTGTGCAAAAACAGCTCAAAATCTGAGTGATATATTTGATAAATATAGCTATTTTTCACATCCCCCCCCCCAAGTGGAATTTGGATATGTTATTGTAGGCTACCAACCCTGTCAATAGTGCAACATTCAGCTTGGCTTTAATTTTTTCCCGGTCAAAACCTATTTCTACCTGTACTATAGGATATTAAAGACATGCTAATCAACTAAAGGCGATTTAATTTTGAAATCCTGGGTTGGAGCGAAACCAGAATTGTAAGTGTTTGTTTCACGGGTAGATCGACTAATATTTCAAAGTCATGTAAAATATCAAAGAAAAACAAAGTGATTTTTGTTAGATATCCTTTAGTAAATAAATAAATATTTAAAATTAGATTTAATTGAATATTACCTCGTTAGTGAACATGGATATTTTAAAATTATTTACCTGCGACCTGAGAAATTAGAGGGACCAGGGGCGTAGCTAAAGATTCTCCTTGAAGGGCCCACTCCAACATTTAACGAGATTTGATGAAAAAGTAAAATTCGTAATAAATAGACATGATCACTTAATTGATGAAGAACAACTCCAAAGGTTGAATTATTATTTATGCAATTCATGTATGTACAAATAAAAAATATATCTTTCTTATTGTACAATGTCAGTAGAAATGCAGTAGGTAAACTACTATTTGTAAAGCTTTTGGGGGGCCCCTCCATTATGGGCCATGGGGAGGAGGACGTTTTCAAACAACCAATCCCGTCGCTCAATTACGACTCTGAAAGGGACCTTGGAAGTTTCAACACGGTATGGTGTATAAAAAAGATGCATGAATTAAAATCAATTTACTTTTAGTAAAATGTTTTACTCTTCTTGTTAAAGATGACCATTTTGATGGCTTTAGGCATCAAGTTTTAAGACCGTTCACGTTTTTTTGTAATAACAAAATGAAAATAAAAAAGTAATCGCTTCCACTTCACCAAAATCAAACATTCAACAGTTTGTCAGTTTTTAATCAAATAAGTGTTTCGGTAATAGTTGACTACAACCTGATCAGTTTTATAAATGGTATCTCCGTTGGGCTCTTTCAATGGTATTTTGATCTATTTACACAAATTAAATATCTTGTGGCGTTTATCTTTGTATTCTAAAGTCACTAGAGACTTTAGAATACAAAGATAAACGCCACAAGATACGGGATCCCCCTTCCCTCTCCCTCTCCTGAAATCGGCACTAAATGACCCACCAAGGGTCGGTGTGCCGTTAAACAAAACAATCAATCAATCTTTTTTTCTAATTAATTAGCTATGTCCAGGCACTGAACGAAAACGTGCGTGGACATAACTACAACGTTTTGAATTCAGCTTGAGAAACTAAAACAAATCTTGATGTGATTTTGCTAGTTAGTTGAAGTCAAGTCTGACCCATTTTGAGCTGAATTGCATCTCAGTGAGTGATTGACTCGATGTAAAGCAGATGAAAGAGAAGAACGCAAAAGACAACGGCAAATTTATTCCTAAACTATGTGTGTAGCCAACCTATATTCAGACTGGAACGAACCTGACCAAACTATTACACAAGACTAAATTCAATATACGCGCTTAATGTCAATACTCAATACATATGTGGTACACGTGTATGGCAAGAGGAAAAACTCAAGATTTATTAATTGAAAATAAAAATTATTGATGTTTATTGTTTGGGAAGTGTTATGTCACCTTATAATGATCGGAAAACTGCTAATCCAATCGAACAAGTGTATGAAATTGAGATGTCTGTGTCCGGTGTGTCGGCTACAAACTCTACTATACAACAACATTAATTCATCCATAGAAGAACAATCTTTCGCGGATTTTTTTAACATTCGTGGGATCATCAACATTTTTGTATTGAGAACAAATGTGAATTCAGTTGCTTTTTCATGTTCCGAGATAAATGTTCTCTTCCGGCTGAAACGTTGTGTTAAAAAACAACCAATATGAAAACGATAGTCAGAAAAATACAATGAATATTATATTGGATAATGAAAGAATGAAAATATGTGAATACTGAATTAGAATCAGATTCAGTTTAGAATAATAATTCAAAATTCACATCTCGTGTATTTATTGTCGTCGTCATTCAGTTGAGTTAAGTTTCCTGCAAAAAAGACTACCATTTTTTTCATTTGAAGTTTCAGGTAGAATGAAAGGGCAAGAAGTTTTTAATAAATAATTGACAACAACCCGGTAGGGTACCACACAGTCTGCGTGAGGGAAAAAACAGGTTACTAAAAAAAGCTTCGGAATTCCGAATATCGGTAATGAATGTTATTTTTATAGCCTCAACAAAGTCAACACAAAATTACAGGTCGAAGATTTTACTTATTTTTGACTGAGTGTGAACATCACTCTGTACTTGTCTATTATCACGCAGGAAGCTATTAACATTCATTTAAAATGTCATGTAATTTTGTTTAATGCAGATTTAATACACTTGTGAATTAATTGATCAATTTTTAAAATTACTCACGAAAAATCAATTAATGAAAAGTAAAACTAAAAGACAATTGTCAACTCAACTGCCTTTTAGGTTGTTTTTTTTAATTGATTTAACCTGAGTTGAGTGCAAAATAATTTATTAATTACACTGAATTTTAATTTATCATTATGTAAATGCTTCTGTTGAGCTTAACCGCAACGTGAAAGATTTAAACTTTTCTGCTTTTTTATCGAAGATTTACATACACTATACTGTTGAACTCTCAACAAACGTAGCATAATTTTACTGAACTGAACTGATCAGACATCATATGACTTGAAAGTTTACCGTATAAACACAAAGCACAATCAATACACCTGTGTGTAATACATTTCTTACACTGCTGCTACCAAGATTAATTCTTGTCTCACGTGTAGGTAGATCCATCATACACGTATCAAATAATGGAAACTTGGAAATGGAAAATAAAGATATTTTAATCGAGTATTTACTTTAAAAATCAGAAAGAGGTGACAAACCTGTATGGATTTCGTTCACATGGTTTGCCTCGCATTTCAGTTTTGAACTAAAAATCGTTTTATTATCATCCAAAGAATTATAAGAGATTTTGTTGTTGTCTTTGTCGTGTAATTTAGGCCCGAGTGGTGTATTTACGTCTGGTAGGCCCGGATTGTCGAGCCCATCATCATCCTCCTCATCGTCTGATCTGTCCTTAGCAGGCCCATGGGTATGGTCCTTGTCCGCTCCATGGTGATGATTTTTACAACACGGCTCAGTGGCTGCGTCCTCCCGTTGGGTGCAACACATCTTCCATACATTTCGGCACGTCAGGTAATCCCAAGTATTGAATGTCTTCGCATACATCCTACAACAAAAGGATAATCCGAAGATCCAATCCGATCCTTGTTTCACTTAACACCAAGGATCGGGGCTCCGTTTTTCTTTTCTTTTTTATGAGTTAAAGAAAAGAGGCGACAACGGCGGAGGAGACCCCAACCCTCAGCAGTGGCTTTCTTTACCGACCTCCTCCAGCGATACACCAGACAACACTGATGATGAGGATGGCAGATATCAGCGCACACCCGCACAATAGACACACCACACTGATGCCAATATCCGAACACTACAGAGACAGAGACACAGAGGGAGAAAGAAAGAGAAGGAGTTAAGAAATGGTCAGAAAGAAAGGAAGAAGATGCGTGATGAATAGAATGTCAATTATTGGAAAACTAAAAACGGGGAGAGAAGTGATTGTTAATGTTAAAATTCAGCGGAGAGACAAAAAAATGCATTCATTCATTCCAGTACTGGGATAAGAGCTCAAAAAAGGTATTGAAAAAAGAAAGGTGGAAGAGAGTAAATAAGGAGGAGGAGTGAAAAAAATAACGCCAACAGAATAATAATGTTAATGTTTATGGAAAAGATTAATTTTTGTGAATGAATGTGAATGCGTACAATTTAAAATCTTCTGAATGAAGAGATTAGAAATAATGCATGAGGTTGAAAGAAGAGATGGATAGCCATTGGATGGAAACTTGAAAGTGAAAATATCAGAGAACTTTATTTTCAACGGAGAAACCACTGCACGAAAGAAGGGAATAAAATACTACAGAAAAAAGTAAACATTTTAAATAATTTAAACGAGCCATGCGATACCAAAAATAGAGAATTTTAGTGTAAAATGAAAACATAAAAATAAATTGCTAACAAATTAACAATACAATGACTATATTTTTCGTTTTTTGTTAGAATGTGAATGACTTAATTGTTTCGCGATAAACAAATTTTAATTTTAAATTTCCTAATTTTTGTCAATTCTTCCACCATGAAAATTTGTTATGCTTGAAAAAATGATTTAAGGAAAAATCAATGATTGATAAAAAGAACACGCACATACACCGAAAAAGATGTGTGTTATTATTCGATTAACGTTTTACGGTTTTACTGAAAAGATCGATTTTGAAGACTAAGGAGGAGAACTTAAAATTAGAGATGAGAGTGATTGAAAATAGATTTTTTAATGTAAAAATAGAAAGAGTGGATCCATTGAATATGGAAATCTTTTTTTATTTTTACAAATCTGATGACACTTACACAAAAATAAAATGGAAATTATGCGTAGATTTAGAGAAAACAAAATTGTAATAAAGTAGTGTTGTGTTAGTGTAGGTACATATTTGGATAGGGTCAGGTGTAGCAGCAGTTCTTGGAGTAAAATATTTTATATCCAAGTGTAAAACATTCATTACAGACAAGACAATGGCAGGTATTTTATTTTAAATTACTTTTTATTCATTAGACCGAGAAAATGAACAACAGGAAAATTAATGTGACATTAGTGGCGCGAAAACCACAACTATTACTGATGACAAGTTCAGAGTTGGGTTTGAGTGGAAAACGGAACAGTTGTTGTCACTTTACGCCGCCCTTCTTCACTTCAGGTAACAGAAAAGTAGAACGAAAATTCTTGCTGTAACGCATCTTGGTGTTACTACGATGTGAAATGGAAAATCCCCTCCCTGAATTTGAAGGGAAAGAAAGAAAAAGGCACATCCAGTGCAGTGCACACACGCACAAAGGAAGATTCTTATTCAACACAACAGTCACATGAGCCATAGCAGCGCTTCAAGGAAAACGACTGAAATCTCAATTGAGGGTTAAATTACGTTTTATTTGTCCTTTTGGAAATATGGAGTGACATTAATAAGTTTTATGATTAATAAAGACATGACTATTTCACGACAGATTAGTTTTATTTATTTTTCAGTATACCGATTTGATTTTGTACAACTGTTGCCACGCCAGGCTTCAAGATTTGATCTTAGTTTCACTTTCAGATCACATCTTCCGAAGATTCGCTTCACAAACGGATTTTTTCTCAGTCTGTTGGGTATTTCTTTAGATATGATTATTGTGCATCAAATCAAATATTACCGTAGAATATCAAGTAAGAATTATATCAAATATAATACAAAATAAATGAAAACTATTTATTTTCAGTCTTTGTGATATCGCGTGAAAAAAAAAGCGATCGCTTTTTCGACGATTCACTCACAGCACAGGTATTGTAATTAATTAGCGCATTGTAATGGAAGAGCGTGATAGAGTTAATAAACAAAATTGGGGTATTAAAGGTCACATGCTGACATGTTAGAATTTCTAAGGCACGAAAAGGAGAACAAAAGTAATTTTTTTAATTCATTTATTTAAAAAAAATAATCATTCATTATTTTTTCATTGCTAACTTTTTTGTGGCGAAAAAACAGATGAGAGGATACATTATTGATAATGATTATTCTGTGGATACTGGTGTATGATGGTATGTTGGTCGTATGTGAAATATTTCACTGGCTTTCCCAGTGAAGATTTGACTACTGAAATACAGGGCGCCCCTACCTGCCAGGATCCACCTTAAAAGGATTTATCTCTAATATAACTTATATTATATAAGTGTTATAAAAATATTATTTCGTCAAAGGACAAACTACCTTTTAAAAATTAGCTGTATAAAAACGTTGTGATACGTTGTATTATCAATGTAAAAAAAGCTTTTGTGTAGCCTTAGATAAATGAATCAATTAGACTTGAAAATATTTAAAATTGATGAAAATAGTAATAATATAATGTGGTAGATAATTCTAATAATATTAGAACAATAATGAGAAGATGGATTGACTGGTATAATGCAATCAAACTATAAGATTCAGTAGTAAACTGAAGTCTGATCTAGAATTTCCCTCCAAAATAAAGCCAATAATTCAAATGAAACAAATAAGTTGGCAACAGTTATAATTTGTTAGCAAATAGGACGCAAAGATCATAAAACGAAAATCGGCACATTTGGAGCCTACCGGGAGACTTAAAAGGGAGACGACTTTAACTGCGATACGGAAGACTACTAGAGACGATACAGGAGACAGTATTACGAAATGTCCCGTTGACCGTTGCACACAATTGGCTACCTTACTCTACCACACCTGTACGTACACACTATTCAATGATGGACTATGTGAGTACTTTAGCCACACACGCAAGCACACACACACTTTCGATTTCACAAACAATTCAATTTCAACAGTTATTGGAAGAATACACAGCTACATACAAACATCAATGAACCTTACAAACTCTATTCTTTCAACACAATTTTTCCCTAACAAGAGACTTTTCATTCTTTTACCTATGAGGAAAAATTCACGAACTTTGAATCTTCGACCTATGAACATTTCCTTGAACTCATTTGGCAGCACTAACATCAAACACTGTTCTACGCATAAATGTGTTATGTTACATACATATTCGTCTTTTCAGTCATTTCATTGAACCTTGAAAAAGGCCAATTTAAATTATTATTGCAAGCAGTTTGCTACCACAATATTTGCCTTTTTATTCTGAAATCAAATGTTCTGTTAAAGTTTGATATACATCTTTTGCTGTCTTATAATGTAGCTGTGCTCTTTTCTGTTTTTGTGATCAAATTAACAAAACAAAACTATTTTCTCTCATCATATCACATGATGAGAGAAAATAGTTTTGTTTTGTTAATTTGATCACAAAAACAGAAAAGAGCACAGCTACATTATAAGACAGCAAAAGATGTATATCAAACTTTAACAGAACATTTGATTTCAGAATAAAAAGGCAAATATTTAAAGTTTCCTAGAATAAAGACTGATGATATAATCTATATATTAATACATGTCGCTTCCTATATATTAATACTCTATCATTTGTGTGTCACACTTTAGGTAGTTCAATAATAGGCCAGGAAAAGAGAGAGAAACAAAGAAAGCAAATGTATATAAGAAAGAAAGCGAATATAGTAAAAATGAATCGTTATATTGTCATAGTGAAATACATGCCAGAGACACTCATCTAACATTTGGTTCTATAAAATGGAAGGAAAAAAGAAAGAAAGTGAAGAGAGAGAAAGAAAGTGAAGAGAGACAAAGAAAGAAAGAGAAGATAGTAGAGAAAGGAAGAAAGAACTTAGTTTTAAAATGACTGATGCAGATGGCCAATGACCTTTTTTACAGCTGTGAAAATTAAATTTAATATAGATAAATTAAAATATTATTCATTTTATTTAAAATATTCCTTATTTTATTTAGAAAGAAAAAGGGGTAGAAAAGGAAATATAAATTTAAAGGTGACTTTAAACCTTGTAATAATCTATACATGTAAAGCAAATATGCAAATGAATATGTTCAGTTGTATATTGTATGTTTGGCTGTCCGTAGTGTTTGCTAGCTGAGATCCTACAACTCATAATGGACTGGTCCAAATGGGATAGATTGTGGAACAATAATAGAATTAAAGGGTGGAAAAATGCTGTTCCCATATCAAAGAAGTACACTGACAAACATGTCTGTCAACGCAACGCAACAATATCAAATGCTTTCTCTTTCCTTTTGACTTCCTTTGATGTAGTGACATAGTGAAGAACAATTGGAAGGGGAGAGGCAGTTTCTGGAAAAAAACTCGCAAAGATGGCCAAAAATGGCCAAATGCAATTATTTCTCAGCATACCAAAAAAGAGGAAGTCAAAATGGCCCAAAATTTAAATATGGCCAAACCTAAAACTGCATGGCCAAATGCTTTTTAAAAAGGCCAGATTTGTCAAATTGGCCATCAACTTTATTTTGTAAGGAAATAAGTTATTTATCAGCCCATTGATCCACAGCAGTGTGCAAACAGCACGGATCAGAAATAAAGAATAAATTATCAGTAAGAATCAAACTCACGTCCCTTTTGGCACACGGAAGCCTGGTTAAATACATAGGAAAAAGGAAAAAACTGCTGATGTCTGTTCACTTTTGTTTCAAATGGTAGGTATGAGATATTTCTATCAGCAAAAGTCTTACTTTAAAGTAGAACAGTCCAGGGTTACAGACAGAGAACCAAATCACACTGTTCATTATATGAATAGATATTAATAAATAAATGATTATTAATATAAAATTATATAAGTAAATAATAAAACTAGTAACTAGCATTCCAAGGGAAATTATGAATCACTGCCACCTATATATGCTTCTTTTTACCTCGTAAATTAAACAGTGGTGGTGGGCAGTGAATAAAAACTCCAAATTTTCAAAAAAACAAGTGAGAATGATGCTGGACACAAACTAAGGGATCAATTTGGCATAAACTCGGTAAAAACCTATTTTCGGGGGGAATTGTCAAAAAACAAAAACATCATTTTCCCTACTCATTGAGGGGAGTGTGTGTGCAAAATTTCAACTTTCTACTATGAACGGTTAGGGTTGGGCAAAGTCCGGATACATAGATAGATACATATAAATGTCAGAACACAATCTGAATTCCTAAATTTTCTTCACACTTTTCAGTAGAGCAAATGATAATATGTCTTATCTTGAGAAGCCATGAAGCTAATGACAAATGATATGCCAATTCTTTTTGGCGTTTAAGATTCTGTAAAAAATTCTATGGTTAAATATATTGATCATGATATACATGCAGTAATTAGATGCGTCAACGCATCTCTATAAGATACTTTTTGGTCGGTCTGTCTGTCGGTTTCTAATATGTTAATATCAATTTTGTCAGCCATACCAGTTTGGATTGATATGAAACTTGGTCCAGACTTTCGAGTGAACCAAGTGAACTTAAAGGCTTAATTCTCTTTCTCTCTCACTCTCTCTCTCTCACTTTCTGTCCATGGCCTAAATCATAAAAATCATTAAGT
>VCCN01003880.1:702483-716157 GCA_006491835.1 Architeuthis dux
TCAGAAATACCGAACTCAGTTATCATCTGTATTATAACTGATATAACTTGCAGTTCAATTCTAAATTCTAGGTGTGTCTTATAACTAAAATCTCAGTTAAGATAGGAAAAAAACCTGCAATTTTAAGCTTGTGTAATATCTTGAAACAGTCTTATGTTTCCAAGTGGTGTTTGCTGTTTTTCATGAAATATATCTTAAGTATTTTATTATATAACATCATTCATCTCTTGTCACTTGTCAAAAAATGTTCTTCCTGGGCAATGATTAACTACTGCTTATAGATTGTTGATTGCTATTTGTCACCTTTTATGGCCCAAAATGAGAAGTTATTTATCAGTGTCACCTACCAGACCCTGATTATTACTTATATAAAGGACTATAACTTTATGTCAATAATTTTACATTGCTTCTTGTATTTTCAAAAAATGCATTATCTCTATAAAAACACAAACAACCATTTCAAATTTGAAGAGGTTAATCTGAACTAAACTGAAGCCATGAAATCAAATATCAAAACTTAATCACACACTCACTCATAACAGCAACCTGAGGATGATCTGATAACATCACTTTATAATCAAATTAACCACAAAGGTGGGAGAGTTTAACAAATGTCATCTCAGCTCATAAATATCCCTTTTATGATTTGATCTTAGTTGTTTTCAAATTGAAATAATTTAAAAGAGAAAAATAAAATATAAAACATGTCACTGGCACTTCATTGAACTCTAAAGGATTCAGTTTGTGGGATAAGGTATCATAAATAAAGGATTCAGTTTGTGGGATAAGGTATCATAAATAAAGGATTCAGTTTGTGGGATAAGGTATCATAAATAAAGGATTCAGTTTGTGGGATAAGGTATCATAAATATCAGTGACACCTGTGAGCTTGTTCCAATCAACATTTGTTAAATTCTATTCTATTCTATTCTATTCATTTTTCAAATAATATAATATAATAATAGTCATGTCTGTCACACTTGTATAAGTAGCAACCAAAATTGGAAAAGGGCCTGATCAATGAATAAGTTACTTCTCTTGCATTTTGTTGGGCACTGATCACTAAAAAAAGTCTGAATTTTCAAAAAAGAACAAGCCTGAATCACAAAATAAGGGATCAGTTTAGGATAAACTTACATTGCAAATTGAACCCCCCGCTAAAAACCTATTTAGGGAGGGAATATTCAAAAAACAAAAAGAATTGTTTTCCATACTCATTGAGGAGATCATGTGTGCAAAATATCAAGTTTCTACTATGAACGGTTAGGGCCAGATACACAAATAGATAGATACATATAAATGTCAAAATACAGGAATAACCTAAACCCAGCAACAGTGTTTAAACCTGTCTGTTGTGTGTAGCGGTGATTAACAAAGATATTCATCTGAACAGAGTCTCATCTTATTTTGCAAGTGTTGTTTGCTGATTTAAAATTGTGAGAAATTCTGTTATGTTCAACTTCCATGAGTTCAAATTAAATAGCTTATCTCTGTTAGAAAGTCATCAGAAAATAAGTTATCAGGCTATTCGCTTAGATGGTAACCTTACAATATTTGTCAGGGAATCAGGCATGGAAAATAAAGATACTCTGATTCCAATCATTTCATAAAACTATGCATCTGTAAAAAGCTGGTGAGAGAGAAAGAAAAACAGAGCAACTGTATGTTTATTCCTGTGTGGGTGGTGATATATATGTTTGGAGAGATGAATAATCATTTAGAATTTTAGAAAGTTCAGCTGAACTAAATGAAGCCTTGAAATACCAAAAGTTATTCCTTTTCCATGGAAACTCGTTCAAACTCGTTAGAAATGCTGTTCAAGCTCTCAAGAACATCAATATCACATTTGGAATGGGAACTTGCTCAGAAAGAACAGTGTGACGTTGGTTCCACAAATTTCATTCCAGAGACATGAGCCTGGATAATGACCCTCGAGGACATTCTCAATCAGTTGTCGATAATGAGAAATTAAGTGATCCAAGAACAACCGTTCGAGCTCTTGCTCAAAATTTACAGATTTCCAAAACAACTGTAGGACGTCACCTAGCATCTATCAGAAAGTGAAAAAAATGGATGGATTTGCACTGACAACAAAATGCATCATTTAACAATCTGTTCCTCACTTGGTATGGAACACAAGGGAACTATTTTTGAAAAGAATTGTCATTTGCATCGAAAAATGGATCCTGTACAACAATCACAACAGATCTTCACAATGGCTAGATGTGACAGAAAAGCCAAAACATTACACCCACCAAAGGTTATAGTGGCTGTTTGGTGGTATTGTGAAGGAATCATCCACTATTCATTTTTGCAACCTAGAGAAACAATAACAGCTCAATCATACAGCCAACAAATTGATGAAATACATTCAAAATTAGCCAGAAAATATCCAGACATGGGCTCATTTTGTTGCACAATAATGTCAGAGCCCACATCTCCAATCCAACTAAAACAAAGTTGCAGCAACTTAATTATGAAATCTCAGGTCATCCTCCATATTCACAGACAAGTAGGATGCAAAATAGTTTAATATTATATGAAATTAACAAGTAATTTCAGGTGAAAAATCTGTATCATCCTAAGAATCTTTTGTATCTTTTAAACAACTTTGATCAGGAATGATCTCTGTCATGGTCAACTTCCATGAGTTCAAATTAAATAGCTTATCTCACTGATAGAAGTCATTAGAAAATAAGTTCCCAGGCTAACTCATTGATGGTAAACATGATATTTGTCATGGAATCAGGCAAGGAAAATAAAGGTTCTCTTTTTGATGCCAATTAAACATGAGTTTGCCTTTCATCTCTCAAAGATCAATAAAATAAGTATCAGTATAATATTGGGAAGATAGTGAATTTGATCATTTGCTGTACAGATAAATAAATTAATTCAGTTTAAACACTGTTGCCAGGTTTAGGTTATTAATCACCACTACCCCCAATAGACCGGTTTAAACGGTGTTGCCAGGTTTAGGGTATTCATGTGTTCTGACATTAATAAGTATCTATGTATCTGGACTTTGCACAGCCCTAACCATTTCTAGTAGAAACTTGAAATTTTGAACACGCACTCCCCTCAATGAGTAGGGAAAATGTTATTTTTTGTTTTTTGAAAATTCCCCTCCAAAATAAGTTTTATGGGCTCAATTTACAATGTAAGTTCATACAAAACTGGTCCCTCAGTTTGTGTCCGGCAGCATTCACGCTTGTTTTTGAAAATTCAGACTTTTTAGTGATCACAGCTCAACAAAAGGCAAGAGAAGTAACTTATTCATTGATCACCCCTTTTGCCCAATTTCTTTAATTGATCACCCCACCCCACCCACACACACACACAGCATGCTTTTAAAGACATTGGTCACATGACAGTTTCTATTAAGTGATTTATCAGACCTATTTTTTTTTTAATTAGGAATTTATGGTTCAAACCATCCTTGTAGTATTTTCATCAAGGTAACTTTATTTTACCATCACCACTGCGTAATTTACAAGCTAAAAGGAAGCATACATGGGTGGTGGGGATTCATAATTTCCATTGGAATGCTAGTTTATTTTATGTTCAGTCCCTAAATTCAGAAGATAAGCCATCTTAGTTTTTCATGAGGTTTTCCTGTCTAATATCCTTATCTTTATTGATCAAACATAGTAAATAATGTCTATTATCTCCAAGTAAACGTCAATAAAGAAAGGAATGTTTCTTCTATTTTAGAAGCTCCAAGGAATGATCAATTTTCTGATAATGGAACAAATAATCTTACTCTCTGTCCTAGTAAATTGGGTTAGAGCATAACCAGTTTGGGATAATATACTTCTTCTTGGGTCTTCATCTATAAAACAAAAGGCAAAACAAATAGATGTTGATCTGGCAGTCAACAGAGAATTATATATCATGAAATGTGTTGCTGAATTATGGGCTCTAAAAACACAAAATGAATAAATGCACAGATGTGCTTGATAAAGTTTAACTTGAATTCTCCAAAGGACATAAAAGCAGCAAAGCTGCCTGGTGACATCTGATAGTCAAAGGCACAAGGATAATCATCTGTTTGATCTGTCAAAGTATTTTCTATGATGCTATAGTTACTGTTTCTAGAGAACTATTTGCCAGTCTACACATATTCTGTTTTAGAAAGCAACACATTATACCCTAAAGTCAATGCTGTTGGTAGCAATAAAGCCTGGAAACCTTTTAATTTGTGAGACTCATTGCGCTGATGTCCTTATTCACATAGAGATTTGTCTTATTATCAATTATAAACCAAACTGATTTTATAGGATGTGATATTATTTATTTGTATGTAGCTGAATACAATTATCATTATCAAACATATTCTGTATACTGAAATAGAACGATCTGTTCAATTATAGATTATGAACTTTGTTATTAATACATTATATGGATTAGTTTTCTTATTCTTATCAATTATGATTCTATTTATTATGATTATCAAAATAAATATTTACTCTTGTCCTATAAAAATATAACAAACAAGATGTAACTATATTTTCTATAGTTTTGAGAAGGGTCATTAATATTCAAATGGTTCTTCAGACGATTGAACTCCTTCTTGTTATTTGTGTTGTAAACATGACGTTTCAGTCGATCCATTCTTCGGCCTTCTTCAGGTGTAAAATCCGAGTGTGATGGGTTAAACAGAAATTATGTTTAAAGGGGGGTAGCCCTTATAGCGCATTACCCGGGTGTTTCTTTGTCTTTGTCCTGTTGGGATTAGATTTGTTGAGAAGTGGAAGCCACATCATGTTGAAATCCGCACTTGTCTGGCTAATGCATTTAGTCGACATTTTGATGTGAGCTGCCTCTTTGATTTTTCTCAACAACGTTCTCTGTCAATAATCTGAACTTCCTCCCAAAGAGGAAGATCCTCACCGTTCTCTCTCCAGATGTGGTCAGCCATAGCAGATTTATCTATCTCACCCCTGATTATGGCCTTCTTGTGTTCATCAAGTCTGACCTTGAGGGGCGGCCCGTTTCTCCAGTGTAGATAATACCATATTTACAAGGAATGACATAAGTTGTTCACCAGTTTGGGGTCCCGAGTTGGGGCAACCTTACTTACCAGACAACGGAGAGTGTGTGAACGTCCGAAAATGACTTTAATGTCGAATTGTGTATAAACCTTTTGAAGGTGTTCATTCGTTTTGAAGATGTAACTAGTATAATTATTTTGAGTATAATAACTACAATTTTACTGTTTATATATGATAATTATAATGACACTTTGTAAATAAACATAAATTGATATACAATAAACTTTGAAAATTGAAAATTATTTTCAATTTCAGTGTTCTGGATGTTATAAATGTTAAAATTCTAAAACTTCAAAATTTTTAAAAAACCTTAAAATTTTAAAATTAACGTTTTTATGAACATAGTTCCATCTCGTGTATGTCTTCTGATGCACATGTTACGGCTGTTTAGGCCATTTTCAACATCTTAACATAAATTGGAAGAAATGTTAGAAATTATCTTTGTGGATGATGACAAAATGAAAGGATTTCAACTGATTTAAAATAATGAATATATAAAGATAGTACTTCAATTTTTATCAATATGACAGACTATCTGAATGTTATAGTGAAAAGTAATTTCATTTAATGAATGATATTAAGCAGTGTTATAAACTTTTATGTATACATTTAACCAGTCCAGCAGTTTTGGTGAACCTCAGACCATCTAGCAGACCATCCATCTATGCTCTACTACAGGAGCTATGCTGTAAGCACTAGCACCAATTTGGAATTAATCATAGACACATTAATCGCAGCAAGTACTGTTTTGATGGATCTATTTTTACATACATTCTTCTGCTAGTAGTTACTGCCAAGCTACAGATGTATTAAGTAAAATTTATTTCTCCCCTTATACTTTTAACTAATTTGATCTCCTCTTGCAATTGATGGAGTTACCAAAAGTTTATCCTTATTGACCTGCTCAGAGGTAAGCATGCTCATCATCCCTGATCAGTTTAATAATTTTCCTCAATATCTGTTTTTTGTGCTTCATGGCTGATCTTCAAAGGATATTTTATTTGCTATTTTCTGCACAAGTTAACCTAATCTTGCCCTATCTTAAGTGTAAATGGTTGGAAGTTCTCAGTTACTTCTCAATAAATTATTGATATTTATTATTGAAAGCTTTCACTCTCCCAGATGACAAACACTTATTTATCGACCTGCTGACATTAAGTAATAAGGAACTGGACAATATGACGACAGCCCACTTCTAATCATAGCCTGAAGAAAGTGTTTTATGGACTCACTTAACAGGATTAATATTTGTAGTATATAAGCTGTGATGATAATGGCTGACTGGCATGTGTGGATATTTAATTAGCTTAGTCTGATACAGGGCTACAATACTGGAACCCGATGGATCAAACTCACTACACTAGCAATGGTCTGTGATACTAGCTTGGAAACCATCCTTGGAAGGAATAAGTTCACAGACATACACACAAATTATATTTATAAACCAAATTTTTTGTATACTTCACTTTAATGTTACTTCTTTGAATTGCATTATTGTTTGGGTTTCTCTCACAGATCTTTTACTAGAGCTCTCTTTTGAGTTCTATGTGAATACCAGATTAATAAATACAAATTTATGAAGGAAGTAATAAGTATGGCTGAATTCTGTTTTGTACCAGTCATTTATATTTTTCTGATGAAAATATTAGTCCATTTATAACACATAGTAAAAAATATTCATGGACATTGAAAATATGGTTGTGAGGAAGTTTTATAATAATTTATACACAAGAAATCAGTTCTCCTAAGTTTTTCATATCTTTTGGTTAATTTCTCTATAACTTTATAAAATTACCAATTAACAAAAGTGTATGGATAGCATTACAGTTAGAATGGCTCTCCCCCCTTCAACAATGGCACATTTTTTTCATTAACCATATTGGCTTCAATATGATCACTGGAATAGGTATAAATCTATTGGCTTTAACACATTATATTCACTGAACAGGAATTAGATAGTACCAACTTGGTAAGAAGCTGGATCAACAAGGGGTGCCACATCTGTAGCTACACCAAAACTATAAAGAATCACGTTTTTTGTTGTTGGGAAGCATTGTTTAGTGGCAACTGCTCAGTCTGAATAAGACTATTGCTGCCAAAGAGTACTGTACACAGCTGCAAAGTGTGGCTGATACAGTTGCTGAAAAATGCCAACAATTACACAAAATCCACTTTTTGCACAACAATGTCAGGCTATATATTGCATGGATGAACGATGAAAATCTGTTGCAGTTGGGAAGTTCTGCCACACCTACCTTATTTGCCTAATTTGGCATCCTCTGATTACCATTTTTTCTGCTTCCTGCAAAACTTCCTGAATAACCAGGGTTTCCAACATCATCAAAATGATACTGTAAACCTTTTTTGATTCAAAACCATCAGGAATCCATGGTTTGCCTACACATTGATAGAAGGTGATAAATGACAAATGGTGATTACATTGAATAATCTTTCTATGTTTCTCTTTTGAGAAATGATAGAATTTTGCTAATTTTACAAAATATTTGGAAACTTTCTTACCAACCCAATATTTAATAAAACAGGTCTGGTTAGTCACTCAATAGAAAACCGTCATGTGACAAATGTATTTTGGCAGCATGCCGTGTTGGGGGTAAAAAATTGGAAAAAGGGGTGTTCAATGAATAAATTACTTCTTTTGCCTTTTGTTGGGCAGTGATCACTAAAAAAGTCTGAGTGTTCAACATCTCGGAAAACATTTTTATATTGGCAACTTTTACATGTCAGGCAACTAAACAAATAAAGTCAGGGCCGTACTTGAGGCAGTGCAAACAATGCAGCTGCACAAAAACATGTCTTTAAAAAAATGTGTTTCAATTGGTTTTAGGATTTATTATGTTATATAGAGATGGACTATTGATTCATAAAAGACTTTACATTAAATTAAACATTATAATTTTATGAATACTTCATTTTTGTTTTTGATTTGTTTGAAAATAACAGCTAGATACAAAAATAGAAGGGCCCCCAAGAAATATTATGCACTGGGCCCCATCAATGTTAAATTCAGCCCTGAATACAGCTCCACCTTTGAGTGAGTTGCCAAGTGACCAATAAACATCTTAACTCAAAATCACTGACCTTTGGTGGACATTTCTAAATGGAGGTATTTTGCATTCAGATAGCAATATCAACAACTAAATCTCTTAATCTAGTTATTGTTCTGATATTCAATTCTTTTCTCACATTTTCATGTTTCATTCATCTCCCAAATCTGAAGCTGTTTTGAAATATTGAAAGTAAATGAATGACTTGTAAAGGAAAATGGTTGAACTTGGCTGTCGAGAAAAAGAAAGATGATAAAGTAAAATGAGGTGGAATTGAATTCACTTTTAAGTGTCTGTGAGCAGAAGATTTGGTTAAGTGTTGGCAATGGTCGCTTCAGACAACTCTCATAAGGTTTTTCAGATACTACAGTGCTTTAGGTTTTCACCCATAGGCATACCATTAGCAAAGCAACAGCTATTTTACTAGTTTCATTAATAATCATCAGATGATGTATTACTGGACAGTGTGTATATAAACTCTATTTGGAAATCATTTTAAAATCCTTTACTTATTTTCAGGTGCTTTGACATTTTTGATTGTTACATTCTCCTAACATAATCAGGTGATGTGGTATAAATCTTGATTTTTGATTGTTACATTCTCCTAACATAATCAGGTGATGTGGTATAAATCTTGATATAGGCTATTAATATAATTAAGCAGGGCCTACAAAGAGAATTTTATAAGGAAGTACAAAGCTATTTTTGACCCCCGCCCCCAAAGTGGTCATTGCCAAATTTCCAATAAGGAGGACACTCTAAACCAGCAGTTGCCAACCTGGGGTCTGTAGCCACCTGGGGGTCCACAAAGGTATTACTAAGGCTCCATGAGCTTGTTGAATAGGCAGACCTTTCAAAAACCTGGGGTCCTTGAGCAAATTCATTTAAATAAAAGGAGTCTTTGGTAATGAAAAGGTTGGGAACCACTGTTCTAGACTGACCCAAGTATTGACAACATGACCCTACACTGTGGATCCATCAGCAGTGTCGACAACGACAACTACATATAATAAAGATATGTGAATGGTTGTTATAGCTTTCAGTTCTCACTGTCTTAAATATATTTACAGTAATTTATATAAGTTTTTTTAGTCAGACCCCAGACGGAGTACAGAATGCTCAAAAGCGGGACTGTCTGGCCAACTCGTACCTCTCACACACACACACCCTTATCTATCCTATTTTCATCTGCTACAGTAAAATATAGGAAAGAAGTGTGCAATTGAGAATTTTGTGAATATCTTGCTTTTGAGATATAGGTCTTCTTCCCCCTACTGCAACCTCCACAATAAACAGTGAAAAACAGGTCAAAAGAAAGAATTTACATTTGAACATAGTTTTATACTACAATGCAAGATTGTTAGACAACTATATAAATTTCGCTGACAGTGTGTCTGGACTTTTAGTCAGAACTTCAAATGGAAGCATTAAACCATAATTAAAATAAAAACCTGGCGAAGTATGAAAAAAAACAGGAAAACAAGAATTCTTTTACATTCCGCCGTTTTTCATGAAATCTTAATGTACTCGTTTGCATTTTCTTTAGATTCACATATATTAAATTGAGGAAAATGAAGACAGACTCAGTGAGTTAGCTGTCTATTGACATGCCACCAGATTTAATAGAGACTTAAACTGGTAACATTTAGGAATATATTCAGCTGGACCAACATGGGTGTTTAGGTGTATGCAAAGAACATTTGGCATTGTTGGTTCACCTTTTCTCTTTTGCTAACAGTCGACCAGAATATATAGTGGTCTACCCAAGAGACTCTCGCTCGGGTCCCTCTTGAACCTCGGGGTCTCGGTGCGATGTACTGGCTGCACCCTCCTCTTGGAAGCCCTGTAATTAAGCATGCCAAACCACAGCATGAAGTAAATATCCTCCATCAATAACGTAGACAGCATCATCATGAACTGTGTTATGACAATCAACTTCAGCATGATTCCAAAAGCACTCTTGAATGTTTTCCTCATTTGTCCATCTACAAAGAGAGATGGGGGCTGTGGAGCTAATTCGTACAGTAGGAAAATTTACATTTCATTACTTGTGTTCAGGATGCAATTAATTCTGTTGAACATCAACAATGGATTGTTAACTGTATCCAACCCACATACTTTGATTGCATTCTGCATAGCAGCTAGTGACTTGACTTTATCTTTCTGATGTAGATTCACCTCTGCATAGATCTCACCTGCCATTTTCTTTAGGGAGATTGACCAATATAAAGGGCATCATCACAGTTCACTTACTTGTCTACCATGATCCCAGTAGCTAATGAAAACAAGCTGTCAGGGTAATGTGTAACACATGGTGAATGTCCCTCTAGCAACTAACAAATAAATCAAGGTCGGATTTGTCCCTAGTTGTCAGACTGTGGTAGACCTTTATTATGTTATTAAGCACACTTGATACTACAAAATAACGTTCAAAAACCATGTCTAGGATGAATAATGAACGAGTAATGAGCATTTTAAAGGATTTGTCTGGTGGCCATCTTGGATGCCATCTTGAAAATCATACCTTTCCAGTGGTCGGATTGTGGTAAAGTTGATTTGTTATCAAGCACACCTGATACTACTAAAAACTGTTGAGAAACTTTGTCTAGGATAAATAATGAATGAGTATTTGGCATTTTTAAGGATTTAGCGGCCATCTTGGATGCTGTATTGAAAAGGAGAAAAACTGTGGACTTTTAATATGTTGTTCCTCTCTATATCAGGGAACTATTCTGAAAAAATCTTTTTTCTGTGTTTGACACTTTTCAGACCTAATGCTCTTGAACTAAATGAGAAACTCCAAGTTTTTTTGGATATGCTGAGAAGAGGTATGGGAAATTGCTAACTGCAATGAATGGCATGATGTGTTTCTTTGATTATGCTTGCTTTTTCAAATTTTGATACTTAGCTTAAATTTCAGACTTACAAAATTTACAGTGTACTTCGGTATTATTACCATTATCCACCTCTTGGAACATTCGTCTTGTAACCACTCCTTACGGAACTTCTGTTCATATTGTCTAGATTTGGGCATTTTGTGGGGCTATATCACAAAAATATAATTAATGGATTGATTATATTCAATATACCTTAGTTCCTTTTCTTATGATGCTTGTTTGATTTTCTTTCTCTTCTCATTCCTTTCCCTGATGACTTTCTTTCATCCTTTAATTTAACAGAGTTGAACTGTTTTTTTCACCCGGTTTAATAACATGGTAAATTGTTTTTTCGTTTGGCTACAGGTGATGTTCAGAGGAAAATTTCGACTCACAACCAGATTTGCCTAATGGATTTTATTAAAATTTGTCATTGATTTGATGGATTTCCGGCCAGCCAATTCCATATATGGTGATATTCCAGGTAAAAAACACATATACATAAAAAAAGTCCAAATTATCCTCAATGGAACGGTATGGTAGAACAAAATATTCAGACAATAAAAAAGACTCTAAAAAAAGCCATAAAAAATGACAATGATCCAAACTTGGCATTTTTAGCATTACACACAACACCATTAAGAAATGGATCTCCCTCCCCCGCGAAACAACTTATGAACAGAAACTTACGCACAAACATCCCAAACATACTCCATCACAAAAAGTTACACAAAACTCAAACATCACAAAAATCACACTCTTCACATGAACTACCCTTATTTAAACCAAATGACAGTGTACGAATACAATTCGATAATAACTGGAACAGAAAAGGTAAAATAGTTAAAAAACTAAAACAACCTCATTCATATTTGACATTTACCGAAGTAGTTAATTACATATGGCGAAATAGACATCATCTCCTCAAAACAAAGGAACATATAAGATACGGATTATTAGAATATAATACCAAAACCCACAGATCAATATCAACAAACACAACCAACAAATCAGGAAACACGAAGATCCAACAACACAACACGCATTGGACGAATAATAATCCCTCCTTCAAGATACAGAAAATGATAATCACAATTAACATCACAAAAGAAATTATCCCCCTTACACCAAACAAAAAATAAAATAAAAGCTTTTAACTCAAACAAAAAAAAATACAAATACTACTACATGTAGTAATATTATATCCAAAGCCAATTACGTCCCCTGATTAAGTATTAAAACATATCTTGTTCGATCAACACGTGTCTGTCTTGTTCTTTACATACATACCCATCTTCAATTATATAACATCATCAGCATATAATACTGACAGTGACAAAACCACTAGATTGGCAACTCTGTGGTGGGAGTGGGGCATGCATAAGACAGGTAGAGGACACATTCAAGGCTCAAAATACATGTTTCGGTATTTGGACAAGTTTATGCAGTACAAGTATTGTGCCGCGGCACACAGTTTAGAACAACTGGCCTAGTGACTAAGCGCCAGGTAGCACCGGCCCACAGACAGACTGGTCCACAGGGATTTTGCCCGGCAGCCCAATCTGCCCCTGCAGCCTGCACTACTATGTGTGCACCTGATTAAGTAATTGCTTATTGAAAAATTATGGTATTCAAAATTGGTGAGTTTACTAATTGAATAAGCTTTAAATATAAATAATATATGAGTGGCTACGCATGAGAAGCGCCCAACAAACCATTTTTAAAAAGTTGATATTTTCGTTTATTTTGATTTATTTCAAAGCTTGACAACTCTACTTTATGATTCGTGGAACATTTTAGCTCTAAAAATAATGAAAATACCAACTTTTTAAAAATGGTTTGTTGGCACTTATTAAACGTGGCTACACATATATATAATTAAAACATTATTTTTAATAAGAGAATAAGAGACATTTGAATGTTTGAGACAAAAGAATGAATGTAAATACAAAATATGCAAATTATTTAAATTCCTTCATTCTTATTATTGTATAAATACTAAAATGTATCTTGTTTTTCTATTTATAGCCCACAACATCTGAAATAAACCAAAATCTGCTGATTGAAAATAAGTTATCAATCATTGTGTTTTGAAGAAATCCATTTTTGAGCAAGCATATAAATGTTATTAACTCAAATATTTAAAAAAAATAAATATTATCCTTCTCTGTTGTTTCTTTTTATAACATTTTATTTCAACTGCTCTTCAATCACCATTAGATTGCATTAATCAATGATGCTTGTTTTTAATAATGTCATTGTTGTTTATGAATTCACACTAAGTGTATACTATCTGATATTTATATGACTTTGATGTGAATTTCTACTCCAAATCCAAGCTAACTTCAACATTTTACACTTTTCATTGAATTGTCAATGTAACAGATTTTTCCATTTGTTTTTTAAAAAGAGAATTGACAGGTTTCAAACAAAAATATCTGTGTTTTTAGTGTTCTTTCCTGCTCTCTTTTCATCTTTGGAATTAAAACAATATGATTAATTTCTTGCATATTATTTCCACAAAATAAAAAGAACATGAGTTAGTTTGAAAAATGAGGTTGTGGCCCAAGGGACTGACAGAATATTGAGAACCAGTTACGACTTACTAAATAATTCACACAGACTTGCATGAAAGGTTTAGCAATTAATTTATAGGTATTTCAGGATTTTACAAGGAAATTT
>VCCN01003880.1:717839-739070 GCA_006491835.1 Architeuthis dux
AAAGAGGACATCCTAAGGAACATTTTGGTATGCTAAATATAGAATTAGGGGGGGTGCACGGTAGCCCCTGCTGGCCCCCAGACTAGATGTACCATTGAAAAAAAAAAATGAAATATCTTTCTGCATATGGGAAAGTATTTGAGGTAGATATAATAGTTGTAATCAGGTGCCTACTATGTAACTGGCACCAGCACAGAGAGAAAAAGATAAAATAATAATCTCGAAATGTCTGAACATAGAAAGGGAGATAAAGGATTGGGAAAAAGAGGAGCCAAGTGTCATCTCGCTAATGATATTTTAAGTGGGTCCAGAAGCCGTCCCAAGGGAGTTCCCGAGAAGGACACCCCAGCTCCTCTTGCTAATGAGATTCCAACCAGGTCGACCCCAGGGACTTCCCTGGTGAATTTGTGGGGATCTGAGTCCCCTAGACAGGGACAACAGATTGATCACATCTAAACTGGAGTCAGAATAACTTGACCTATGACACCAGGGAGGATTGAACAGACCCCGGGCAGTTTCACAACCAGCGTCCACGAGATCTCTGCACATTTCTGAGCTTGTCAGAAAACACAAGATGAGTCCTAAGGATATCTACAACTGGTTAAAGGGCGAATTAGTGTAAATAGTGACTAAGTTTTTACCTTCATCTTGACTTCAGCATTCTTACAGTTCGAACTTCTATGCTCAAAAAGTTCAAGTCATTGTGAACTACGACATAGCCATACCTGTAAGCTTCATACTAAGAACTTATTCCTTCTTTATCTATTTTGTTGATCCACACGGCCTTCTTCAGCTTAAAAAACTTCTGTTTACCCTATCACATTCGGATATTACACCTGAAGAAGGCCGAAGAATGGATCAGCCAGAACATTGAGTTAACAACACAAACAACAAGAAGGAGTTCAATGGTCTGAAGAACTATTTGAATGTTAATGACCCTCCTCAAAACTACAGAAAACAATTTGTAAGTGTAATAAATTTAATCTTCACTGTGTGCCCCTATACTTTGGCTTTGTGTCAGACAAAGCCATGTAAATAACTATAATGGTGTTAATAAATGTTATATTTTTTGTGAGTTGAGTTTGTTATTTTGTATGCTGATTGAAAATTTTGCTTTTACTAAGAATCCTCTAAAAAGTGTCTACTGAAAACCTAACACAAGGTCTGGTAGGCATAAGAAACTTTTTGGCTTCTATATCAAGAGGTAATTAGAAATCAACCAATGAGAAAAATGGATGAATATTTATGAGATTAGAAATTAAACACTTGTTTCCAGTAGTAAAAAAAACAAACAATAGAAACCGTCGTGTGACCAACATCTTTTGGCAACATGCCGTATTGGGGGTGATCAGTTTAAAAATTGGAAAAAGAGGTGATCAATGAATAAGTTACTTCTCTCACATTTTGTTGGGCAGTGATCACTAAAAAAGACTGAATTTTCAAAAAGCAAGCAGACACAAACTAAGGGATCAATAGACATGACTTTTTTTTCACTAAAGTTCAAAGTTCTTGCTGAGAGAGAAATTTCCAATTGAAATGGTTTTAATAATAACAAAGATGAAGACAATAGTTTAAATAATATATGGAATAATATTTACCTTCACTATAAAAATTCAGGGCCACATTTGAATCCTGAATTACAATAACTTAATTTAATCACCAAAGCAAATTTGGTGCAAGATAAGCAAACAAATATGGCATAACAAAAATAATATTCAGTACATATGCTATACTAAAATAATCCAATAACTTGGTCTAGCATAGATATGAACACTACTCTAATTAGAAAATAACATATATTAGATTTAAAGCTACAAAATTCCTGTCCAAGTGTCCTATAGCCTAGAGGGTTAAAAGTGTCGATAAAGCTCCTCTGGCTACCTAGAAGTCATGAGTTAAATCCCTGGTTCGGGTAGTGCAGACATATACACAGTCTAAGTGGAGAGAGGGGTAGCATCATAAGGAAAAACTGGGAAATCTGAAATTCCTGAGAAAGGACAAATTCCTGAGAAACAACATATCAAGTAAGGGATTTTGCTAAAGATTCTTGGAAGGTTGCTGAATGTAACAGATATCTAAGGAATAATGTTGAATAAATTAGCTTCAAAGTATCTTTGTGTTATGGTAACCACACCTTGTTTCAGACAGGAAAAGCATAAAAATATGTCCACAATTATAATCCAATATATCTTTTGGAAAAATGCAAAAGTAGAGCATAGAATAAGAAAATGTAAAGTATAAGGCTTTATCTCTAGTGATCAGTGGTCAGCTGAATCTCATTGCCACAAGCTTGTCCAGGAAAATAAAACCCTAAACATTGTTCAAATTCCCTTTGCCTTATAGTGAGCTTAGTGCTTGTAAAATATGATTCTCTCAGAGTATCCACCATCATAATCAAGATTTCTTACTCTTTTATTAAAAATAATAGTATTGCTTTATGATGTCATGGTGTATTTGTAATCTGAGCTTTATCAAGGTTGAAAATAGGATTGATGTACATTTGGGCCTTTAATATTTGATAACAAGTAATAGGTGAAGGCTAGAAAAGATTGTAGATGCAGGATGTTAAGTAAGTATCATGAGTTATTCCCCTTAGGCAGAAGACTTCCACTAGGGGGTGCTGTTTTATGTTCTGGTCAACGAGCAGCCATTACTAATTGTGTTTATCAGTAGGAGAAAGAGCTTTGATAGGACATACATGTTTGGTTGACTGTGGTCATTATATGAATAAAGGATCTCTGTAAGTACATAATATTTTGTTGCATTTTTAATCTGTTAATATCTGTCATTAACCCAAGTTTACATTGGTAGCAGTGCATAGTTGAAAAACAAAATGACAGACTTTTTAAAAACAGAAAATACTGGAAAGTTGGACGGTGACAAAAAGATCAAAAATCAAAGATGCCCGATATTTTCGGAGATAAAAAACAAAACAAATATGTTCAAAGATGGCCATGTTTACGTTGAAATGGATTTACCAACTTTTACGCCAGAAAATTATTGTAATTGGCGAAAACAGATAGCTGAATGGGCCAATAAATGCAACATAGAAAATACAAAAGTCGCACCGACTGTATATTTCTCTTTAAGGTGAGATCTGGTTTAACACAAATCTCCAAAAATGGAGAAAAGATAATTTTCTCTGACACAGTGTCAGAATTTCCTAAACAAGGAGTTAAAGGACGTCCACCGGAGAATGCGCAGAGATATAAAAATAAGAACTTTTCAAAACCCGCAAATGTCAACGTGGATCATATGTTTTCCATGATTCCAAAAATCGGGAAGTTGGAAACCCCAAAATTTATAGACAAGCAAAGCACACTATTCGCTGTTACAAATGCCACTGTGCAGGTCATGTGGCTAGTGAATGCTACTCTAGACAAGTCTGGTGCTTCAGCTGCAAAGAAATTGGCCACACAGCATGTTACTGTTATGCTCGGAAACGCTGTTACTTATGCAACCGGTTTGGTCATATTGCTCGTCAAAGTGACAAGGAAATCAGGAAGGCTTATTTTAGCTGCTGAAGTTTTGGGCATATCCGGCAGGATTTCCCTTCCACGGACACCAGGACTAGCTATCGGTATTGGAAATCCAGCCAGATTGTTAAAGGCCACAAAAGTTCAAGTATACACCGGGAGATACCCCACTGTTAAGGGTCCCAATAGTGCATCAAAAGATCTGGAACCTGCATTAAATTCTAATGAGGACTCCATTCCTATTATATAATATATATTTTTTTAAATGAACAAACGTAACACACAAAAAAAAAGAATATGAGAGGAAGAAGAGTCCTACACCCTCCCAACACTCATTGAGTCGGGGAGCTGAGACAGGGAAATTCGAGCAGCACAAACATTTTTGGAGTAACTCCTATGCAATTGCAGTGGAAACCCACTAGGAATTAATTGTTCATTTCCTATATGATCTCTTACCTCACAGTGACCATGGAGGTCAATTATATTAAAATAGCCAGGTGGTATTCTGAGGATGGCAGACGTTGGATCTGAAGTAGCCAGATTACACAAACCTTTAGAGAGACCAAGGAAACAGCCTAGGGATTAAGGCTGCAGTCTTTTGTATTTTGTGAAATATGTTTGAAGATTTACAGATTTTACTCCGAGAAGTTGAATGTCCAGAAGCAGACTGAAACTGAATTAATAAAATGGAGCTAATAAGTATCGCTCTTTAACTACATGCTTGAGGTAACCGAAGTTACTTACCACACAGTAGTAAATATTAAAAGCAAAAAAGGAATGCTCATTCACTTTATGTAAGTTTGACTACTAGATAAATAGATGAACTTGAATGTCATCTTTGAAGATGCTGTCAACAGATGTCATGGATCAAGAAGAAATCACTTTCTCCGAAGAAAGCATTAAAGACAATCTGTTAAAAGAAATGTTTATTTTTTTATATATTTAGTGGGACAAAAACAAAACATTTTTATTATTAAAAAAAAAAATTATATGCACACCCAAGTAAAAAAGAATAGAGGGGAAGTGCTGTTAAGTAAGTATCATGAGTTATTCCCCTTAGGCAGAAGACTTCCGCTACGGGGCACTGTTTCACGTTCTGGTCAACAAGCAGCCATTACTGATTGTGTTTATCAGTAGGAGAAAGAGCTTGGTAGGACACACATGTTTGGTTGACTGTGGTCATTATATGAATAAAGGATCTCTGTAAGTACATAATATTTTGTTGCATTTTTAATCTGTTAATATCTGTCATTAACCCAAGCTTACACAGGACTTCTTGTGTGCCTCATCTGGGATTTTAAGAAAGAGAAATTTGTCTTGGCAAAAGTGTTTTTTAGGCTTTTGATAGGGATTATGTTAAACAAAGAGATTTAGTCTTTTCAAGTTATAGATTCACTAAAAGATTCATTTTAACTATTTGATTATACAATACAGAACGAAGGTTTTATTTGTATATATCTATACTTAGAGAAGCATGTGATGATTTTAATCCAAACTTTTTGTATGGTAATAGCAAATTTTCAGAAGAATTGAAGATCATAGGTTAAAATAAAACAATGTTTAAACTATAAGCCTATGAAAAACTTTTGTCTTTTCATGAGTAATATCCTTTTGTAACTTCACTTTTATATTATTGACATATAACATAACCTTTGTAAACATGCACATACCATTTTTGATGGTACTTAGTATTCATGGGAAAAACAGATGCTTCTTGATTTCAGTGAGGAATATTCAAGAAATACTGGTGGTCTATGCATTAAAAGCTAAATGTTGGCTTACAGAAAGGTCTCATCTTTATTTATAGAAGGTAGGGTGATTTTTCAGTCCTGTGTTGGAAAAAGGTGTGTGTCCTTTATGCTGCCAAATATGGTGCATATATTTCAAGTTGTGGATTTAACAACTGTGCATATAAATTGATTACAGTTGACATCAGATGTAAAAAGCTGTTTCTAAGCTTGAATCTGAATCATCCATGATCCAAACATAGTTATTGGAACTGTAACAGAATTGGAAGATTAAGCTGTATTCAAAGCAATAGGTAGTACAAAATTATCAATATGTGTGTGTGTGGGGGGGTGCATATGTATTTGTATTTACTCTAATATATACATTGCATGCATACAATCTCTTTGTAATATCTCAACTAGGAACCGGCCACAGACTAAAACTAGCCTGCAAAAAGATTGGGGAATAGAACAAATTGAAGACTCTGCTTTGACAATACTAACAGATTTCATGAGTCATTGTTGGTATTTGATCTTTTTTGGATGATATAAAACTACTGTCTCCAGTGTGAAATTCCTTTTTGTGTTAATTAACAGATTAAAACATGAAAATAAAAATTAGTATATCTGTATATTATATGCTAATTATGTAGATTGCACTTGGTTTCAGTATTTGTGCTTACTTGTCAATGTATTAATAATTATCTACATGTGAACAAGACATATATAATAATTATATATATGTATATATATTAATACATATAAATGTGCTTATGTATATATGCACATTCAGTCATATATTTATATACACATATATACATAAGAAAAATACATTTTAAGAAACAAAAATAGTTATATATATTATAATTATCATGTAAGTCACTTTGTATGATAATAAATAAAGCATGTGTGTTATTAGATATATATATATATGTGGGTATATATGTATTCATGTGATTATTAAAAGATCCATGCCTCATTTTTAAAGACAAAGCACAAATCAGTAATCCTCAGCCTACCTGGCACCAAAACGACTCTGAGTTCTTCAATCTTTTGGCATTTCATCAGAGTCCCCATTCTCCATAATCTTTGAATTGGAGTCATCTGTTCTTGAAATTTGGGCTGTCCAATCATGCACTGTTCAAACACTAGAGAGCGACTTTTGCACTGTAAGATTATTGACTCATGAAGGCAAAGGATTCTCCTCTTTCCTACACTCAAGCTTTAAAATAGAGACAGATGAACAGATAAAAGCAGGAATGCTGGAAAAAGATAATAAAAAGAGAGGATAAAAGAAAGTAAGGAGGAGAGGTGATGGTAAAGAAGAAATGAGAAAGAGATAAAAAGAGGAGAAAGAGAAAAGGAAGAAGTGACAAGGGAATTAAAATGTGATGAATAGTGAGGAAAAAAGAAAGATGGTAGGAGTAACAAAAATGGAGAATGAAAAAGTTAAACAGAGTGTAGTAATGAGAGAGTGAAAATGGTATGAGAAAGAAAAAAAGGAATGAGAAGGAAAGTGAAAATGATATGAGAAAGAGGAATAGGAATGAGAAGGAAGTGAAAATATGAATGGGAAGAAATGAGAGAGAGTAAAAGAGTGGGGGTGATATGAGATAAATACAGATCAATAGAAAATGAGAGGAAAAGGCAGAAAGAAATGTGACTTTCCTCTGAGAGCTTGGCCTAGCCTGGACAGCTTGCTAATGGTTGTGGGCAGGTTGCCATCTCAGAACAGTGGTTCCAAAAAAGTTGATTGGTCCAAAACTATGGGAAGATTTTAATTCCTTTTTTTTCTCAATATTTGAAATTTCTTAACCCACATATATCCTTCAATCCTCCAGAGTATTTTTGTTTCATTCATAAACTAATAAGCACACATGAACACATGCATCCACCACAGTCATATGACACACCCATATTTTGCATACCTCTTTCTCCCTATACATACACTTACATACGAGTAATCATTGGTTAGTACCAATTGAGAAGAGTTGGTGAAATTCCTGTAGATTGGCAACTACTGCAATAGATTCTCTAATGCTACTTGCTGGAATAAGCAGATTTTAAATAAGTGAACATGAATGAGTATTGACGTGTACAGATGAAGAACATAAGCAAGCAAGCACAGCTCAGCTGTTTCCTTCAATGTCCAGGCTTGGTATTTCATTTGATATGCAGAAATCGGATATTTAATAATTAAACTAAATAAATATCAATGGAGATAACAAATTAGTGAATTAGTGAATTAACTGCTTTTTTAATTAGTTATCATTTGGAATTTTGGTACATTAATAAATAATGAAAAAGTTTTCTGAAACTTTGTGTTATAATTATTTCTCTTTAAGTGATGAGTCATGTATGGAATAGGAACTGACATATCTCATATACTTCTACACACACACACACACACACAGATGTTTACACCCAACCCTATTTCTTATTAATAATTTCAATTTGTAGCTTTGGCTGTTCTTTTAGTTTACTGTGTATAAAATAGATGAAGTATATCTGAAAGATTTAAACACAACATTTAATTCAGAATCTATTCAATGAAATAGAAAGCATGGAAAAAAGTCTGGATGCCTGCCTTGACAGTAGGCATCCATATGATGCAGTCTGTGGCCAAAGCCTCCCATGCTGCTGGGTTGACGTTGCCTGCCTTCAGGTCTTGATTACAAATGTCTTTGTAACAAAGAACAGACCTTCATACATGTCTGGAGCCAGCAACAAGCTCACCATACAATACATCCCTGGGTATTCGGCCGTCTTGCATGCAGCTGACATGACGGAGCCAATGCAGATGCCTTTGGGTAGGCAAGGCAAACAAGCTTGGTATTCTCGCTTCTCAGAATATCTTTGTTTGGGACACAGTCCTAGCAAGTGATGACCAGAATCCTTTTGAGACAAGGTACATGGAAAGTATTGAGTCTGCATTGCAGGCAGGAGTACAAGGTCCATGCTTTGCTGCCATAAAGCAGCAGGTCAAGCATGGAGTCCTGGTACACCACCTCAAGGGTGTAGTCACCGATGGAGATTCCTTGACCCATGATTTTGATCTTTGATAGTCTGCATGTGCATGTGAAGCAGCTGATGATTCACAGTAAAGCTTCCTCAATATGTGTAGTAAGGGCAGCATTGTCTGCAAATAGCATCTACCTAATGAGTTCTTTTTGCAATTTAGTCTTTGCTCAGTGAAATGATGGGTTGAAGAGGTTTCAATTGCTTCTGGTGTGGAGGTATATGCCATCTTCCGACTGGCTGAAGGCTTAAGACAGCAGCAAAGAGAAGAAGATGCTGAAGAGTGTCGGGGCAAATACACATCTGCTTCACTCCGCTTCTGATTGAGAATGGGTTTTAGGAAGAGCCAATGCCATCATGAAGAGATGTGATCATCCTCAGCAGAGTGAACAAGCCTGTCCTGCTTGTATCTGGTGCCATACAATGAGAAAAGATGAAATGAAGAGTCTCACAAGGAGGCCAGGAGTGTCAACTAGATTTTGGGCCCAAACCAGAATTTTTTGATGATGTCTCGCTAATGAGATTTTAAGTGGGTCGGGGACCCGACCCGAGGGTGTTCACTTTGATCTATGACTCCATGGATAATTAGAACACGTGTTCCTGTGCGCACACATTCCACCACCCATTCTCTCCAGCTCCTCGCCTGAAGTAATTTGACGTATGACTCCATAGATAATTAAAAACATGTGTTCCTACAAATCACACTTCAACACAGCCACCAGATATCTCCTCAGAAACATGAACAAGACTCGATCCTGATTTATATCTACAGCTTGTCAAAGGGTGAATACATTTTCACTGTTACTACACTCCTGTCACAAAGAAAGGTTGATGTTTCTTACTGATGTACATAAACGATCTTCATTTATCTCTAAAGTCTCAGTACAACGTGAAAACTGCAATACAACGATGAAGCAAATTACACAAATAAACAAGTGCAGTTAAACATCATAAATCAACATACATAACATTTGAACATAAAATGGCATACAAGCGATACAAGGCCACAATTTAAAACAGAGAAATAAGTGCGGTGAAAACAACAAGAATCAACAATGTATAACATACATAGCGTTTGAATGCAAAATGACAACAAGAGCAAAATAAACACCAATAGCGTGGATCAACAAATTGATACGGAGAGAATAGGTTCTAGCATGCAGCTTACAGATGTGGCTATGTGTAGTTCACAATAAATTGAACTTTTAAACATAGAAATTCAAACTGTAAGAATGGGCTCTACTAAATGTCTCTCGTTGTTGCCGCAGAAACAACAGCCCAAATTGAAAGTTATATACAAAACAGCCAAAGCTAAGATGAAGGTAAAAACTAGTCAAATTTACCATATTTGCTCTCTGACCGGCTGTAGATATAATTCAGGATTGAGTCCTGTGTCATGGTTTTGAGGGGCTAAGAATAGTGGAGATATCTGGTGGCCACTGGGTGGGAAACTCTGCCAGAAGTGTGATTTCCTGGATCCTTATATGGAGTGAGAATGGGTGGTGAAATGCATATCTGTAGGAACACATATTTTTAATTATCCATGGAGTCATAGGTCAAATTACTCCGGCCAACCAGGCGAGAAGCTGTAGAGAATCGGTGGTGAAATGGGTACGCGCAGGAAAATATATGTTTTCAATCATCCATGGTGTCATAGGTCAAACCACTCCAGTCAGCCAACCAACACCAGCTTCAGATGATGGAGCTGGAGTGTCCCTTTCTGGAACTTAGATCTTCACAAAACCCACCAGGGAACTCTCTTGGGTTGACCAACTTAAAATCTGTTAGCGAAATGTCAAAAAATTCTATTGACACTACTAGCCTCCTTGTGAGACTCTTCATTTCAACTTTTCTCTCCTTGGTCAGGTCAATGAAGGTCGCCTTTGTTTGCAGCACCTTTCCTGCAGCTGCTTGTTGATCTTCCTGCTCTGAATCCACACTGTGCCACAGGGTATATGCCTTCTGTAAGCTTCATGCTAGAAGCTATTGTTTCCTTATCAATTTGTGGATTCATGCTATTCGTGTTTATTTTGCTTGTATTGTTGTTTTGCGTACAAACGCTTTGTATGTTATAAATTGTTGATTCTTGCTGTTTGAACCGCACTTGTTTCTCTGTTTTAATTCAATTGTGCTTGGCTCACTTATGCTGTTTGAGTTCAAACACTATGTATGTTATATTTGTTGATTCATGTAGGCCGGGGGCCAGCAGGGTCTACCGTTTTGGTAAAATAAAGTAGATTTTTGAATTCCTCATGTCTTAAACCCATTATATAGCCTTTTAAAGTACTCAGATATGTCAACTGGGAGATGAGATATGAAATTCTGTTTTGTTGGTGCATCCTAAGGAACATTTTGGTACCCAAAATATAGAATCATGGGGGGGGGGGGCTGCACGGTAGACCCTGCTGGCCCCCGGCCTAATGCTGTTCATATGTGCATGTTCATTTTGCTTGTATTTGTCATTTTTCGTTCAAACGCTATGTATGTTATATATTGTTGATTCTGGCTGTTTGAACCGCGCTTGTTTCTCTGTTTTAATTTGTGGATTTGTAGGTATGTTGATTTATGATTGCACTTGTTTATTTGCTTAATTCACAGCCTCATCACTTATATTGAAGTTTTCACATTGTACTGAGACTTCAGAGACAAATAAAGATTGCTTATGTACATCAGTAAGAAATGTCGACCTTTCTTCATGACTGGGGTGTAGTTACAGAGCGCACTTCTTGCCAGCTTTGATGACCTCTTTGATGCCATCGTTTCCTGAAGCTTTGCTGCAGACAATCCTAGGAGAGGATCAAAATATACTGTAAAACAGATCTGGTTAGTCACTCAATAGAAACCGTCACATGACCAATGTCTATTGGCAGCACACTGTGTTGGGGTGATCAATTAAAAAATTGGAAAAAGGGGTGATCAATGAATAAGTTACTTTTCTTGCCTTTTGTTGGGCAGTGATCACAAAAAAAATCCAAATTTTCAAAAAACAAGCATGAAAGCTGCCGGACACAAACTAAGGGATCAATTTAGCATTGTAAAACCTATTTTATAGAGGGAATTTTTTTTTAAAAGTAGTTTTTTTTAGACATAACAAGGAGTAAATGTTTAAATTTTCAGCCCGCTAGCTCCATTGGTGCAGCTTTTATGTTGTCACATAGATAGATAGAATAAAGAAACTTGACAGAAACCTATAGTTTTGGTGACAGTTTTCATTGAGGGTTTCTAATAAATAGCTGCTATTTGACTTACCCTCAGGAGTAATGGTGCTGCCTAGTTCTGAAAAAGTAAAAGAAAATATTTAATGAACTGTAAGAAACATTAGTTATCAGAAGTAGAGTGAAATATCTAAAGCCTACAACTACAACACAATTGTCAGGGAAAACGTTGTGATAAAGAAGTTAAGCAAATGTTTATTATATATAAGAAGATATGAATAATTAATTAATCATTTGAGGTGTTCAGTTTATTACTTTATAACAATAGAAAACTGATCCCCCATCATATTGATCCCCCACTTCAAGTACAGAGACTCTAAAATAGTCTACAACCTGCATTAAGTATGCTAAAATATTTGAATGTATAATATATCTGTATGTATTTCCTTTAAAATTTATTATAGGTGCTAGAAATTAAATTTATGCAAATCACTTGACTCCACTGTTTGGATTTTAATGAAACTGTTAGTATATAATGAAGCATTTGGCTATACTGAGTTATTATGTTGTGAATAAGACCTGGTGGGAGAAGATTGGCTGGGTTTAATTTTAAGTATGTCAAAATAAATTTTCTTTTCATACCATTTTATTCAGACATAATATGAAATGTGTATCTGGTCTGCAGACTTGTTACTTAAAGCAATAGATATGCATGTATTAATCAAGGGGGCTCAGTTTATCCTTAAATAGCAATAGAAACCGATCCCCCTCTTTATGCTAAGATGTATTAATCATGAAGGGATCAGTTTATTACTTCATAACAATAGAAAACCGATCCCTCACTGTATTGATACCCCATTTCATGTACAGAGACTTTTAAAAGAGTCTAAAATCTGCTTTAAGTATGCAAATCTTTCTTTTTTTAATACCATTGTATTCAGACATATGTTGGGGCTATGTATGCAAAATATGAAAGTTGTAGCTGGTCTACACACTTAAATATACATATAAATTTAGTGTGACTAATTTAGTGCTACAAAGCCTCAAACAGTGGTATTTATAGGTAGAGATGCTAAAGAAAAAATTGAACCCCTATTGAAATAAATGCAGTGAATGTAAAAAAATTAATGATAATTTTGACTTGCTTAGTTCAAATTATGTAAACAAAAAACATACAATACGTTTCTTCAAACTAACCTGCAAAGTCTATTACCCTACCTAAGAGGCATTGGTGAACGCCTTCAAAAAGGTTTGTACACAAATCGACATTAAAGTCATTTTCAAATGTTGACACACTCTCTGTTGTCTGCTAAGTAAGGTTGCTCTAACTCGGGACCCCAAACAGGTGAACAACTGTGTTTACATCATCCCTTGTAAATCTGGTATTATCTACACTGGAGAAACAGGCCGCCCCCTCAAGGTCAGACTTGATGAATACATGAAGGCCATAATCAGGGGTGAGATAGATAAATCTGCTATGGCCGACCACATCTGGAGAGAGAACAGCGAGCATCTTCCTCTTTGGGAGGAAGTCCAGATTATTGACAGAGAACGTTGTTGGAAGCAGAGAAAAATCAACGAGGCAGCTCACATCAAAATGTCAACTAAATGCATTAGCCAGACAAGTGCAGATTTCAACCCGATATGGCTTCTACTTCTCAACAAATCTAAACCCGACAGGACAAAGACACAGAAACACCCAAGCCATGCGCTATAAGAGTTACCCCTCTTTAAACATAATTTCTGTTTAACCCATCACACTCAGATTTTACACCTGAAGAAGGCTGAAGAATGGATTGGCCGAATCGTTGTGTTTACAACACAAATAACAAGAAGGAGTTCAATCGTCTGAAGAACCATTTGAATATAAAAATGTTTATAAAAAATGAGACATGATAATACATAAGATGACATAACATGACATGACATAACATGATATAAAATTACAGGTCTGGTTAGTCACTCAATAGAAACCGTCACCTGACCAACATCTTTTGGCAGCATGCCGTGTTGGGGGTGATCAATAAAAAAAATTGGAAAAAGAGGTGATCAATGAATAAGTTACTCACATTTTGTTGGGAAGTGACCACTAAAAAAGTCTGAATTTTCAAAAAACAAGCATGAATGCTGCCGAACACAAACTGGGGATTAATTTAGTATAAATTTACATTGCAAATTGAACCCCTGTTAAAACCCTATTTAGGGAGGGAATTTCAAAACAAAAAAAACGTTTTTCTAGACAAAATAAGGAGTAAATGTTTAAATTTTCAACCCTCTAGTTGCAACCATTGGTGCAGCCTGTACACGTGATACATACATAGCTAGCAAGACTGACTTGAAACTGAAGAAACCTATGTTGACAGTTTTGGTTAACGGTTCTAATACAATACAACATAAGATGACATAAAAAGATATCATAAAATGATGACATAAAATGATGATGTAAAGATAAAAGACCGTTTTCGATAACACTGTGCAATGTGATTTTTGTTCCTGGGTAGTGAGTGTTTTTTTCTAATTGCTTAGGTCAAGGATATGGGTCACCAAGGTGGTTTCACCAAGTTCCCTGCTATCTTTGCCTTTGGGACAGCCTTCAAGTATCTTCCTAAGCTGTCTGGTGCAAAATAGGAAAATTGCAAAATATCAATGTTTTGATTACAAAAGTGAAGTTTGAAGGGAATAATAGCATTTTCTATAGTTTTTAGCCATAATCGGAAAATAATACTTATTACACAGGAACAAAAAAAGAGTAAAAAAGATTGCATAGTATAATCACCAAGCAGTGAAACCAAGAAAGTGAAGTAGAAAAAAAAAGAATACAAAAAATACTGGTCTAACAGTGACTACTGAGATCAACTCAATATCATCCAGTGTTCGGGCAGATCTTTATGGCTATACAAATTACAAATCATCTAAGCCTGCAGGTTCAACTCTTTTTGCAGGAAAGGTGGACACAGACAGACATGACTGGACCAATGAGATGAAGTTCCCTAAAGCTGTCTCATTGTTGATATACTCATCCACTTCATCATCTTTTTTGTTTGCTATATATGTTACTTGCTATTCTTGTATTTGTTGGGTGAATTTTAGTCATTGCAACAACTATTACCGGTAGTTTTGCGGGGGAAGGATGGGCGTAAGTGGTGAATTTTTATTCTAACAAATGGATTAATCAGTTTTATACACAAATGAAGAAAAACTAAAACTGGTTTGAAAATAATAAATCTTTTAAGCAGAGAATCTTATAATTATAAAGTCTGTGATGCCCAAGTGATATAAATAACTCGCTCAATTTCTAATCATAGATTGCTGTGATTCTTTATGTTTCAATTCAAGCTCAGTAATGGATTTAAAGAAACTCTGGTAAATATTTAACTCCATTTCCATAACATTCATTTGCATACAAGTAAAATCCTGGACCATCTATTACTACTACTATTATTATCATTATTATATTTAAAAATCATGGAAAATAAATATGGCTGGGAATCTAATTTGAAAATTGCACAAATCTGATAAATCCATTCCTGACAGCTTGAGCAAGTATTTTAATATACTTCATCATGAGTAAAGATATCTCTGAATCACAAAATGAAAAACTATTAATACTAAATGGCCAAAATATAACTGAGTTCGGTATGTTCATCCATTTAATCTGCATTTAATTGGACTGTATCATTTTTCATTTTTTCAAATGAAAAGACTTTTAATACTTCTGAATTGTATTAAAAAAAACATCAACAAAGTACTGCATATTCAAAAATTGCCAAAACGTAAACAATAGTTACTTTCTTTCAGAATTCACCAAAATAAGAGGTTTTTTTTTGTTTGGGCAGATTTTCTTCAACAATAAACATTATGGGAAACCACATTGAACAACTGTGCTTTGAGTGTGTCAGTGCTTTCAGAACACTATGAATGAATTGTATTGATTACCACAGAATCAATAAAAAATCTACAACTACTACTACTATTATTGCAAGTATTGCCATCATGGTTAAGCCAGAGTTTATCACCAGAGATAACATCCAGCAATAAATTAACATTAGTTGCAAGTAATATGTTAAACTTCAATTGACTAAACAAGAAATGTGTAAACACTTATTTTGTCTATTATAAAGCTGGGGCATTTAATGTCAGTTGGTATGATTTGAGTTCTAACAGGATAGCAGCCAGTTTTATTCCATGTCACACCATATGACTTCATTGAACGGGGTTTGGTACAGCTCTATGTAATTATTAGACTTGGTATTCAATCTTGCATTAAATATTGCTGCTATGATCAAAATTTAATGATCATGCGTAATACTAAACTACATGATTACTAGAATTGTTTAGTAAATGCGTATGCATTGCTAAACCATTTGGCTACTTAAAATGATATAGATACTACATATATAATGAACCTTTTTGATTTTGTTGTTTTTCTGTCTGTAACAATGGACTCTTCCAATTGAATTTTGTTGATAAAAATATCTCCTACCCACCATTTGAAACAATGGACTCTTCCACTGAAATGAGTACAGTAATTTATTTTCTAAAAAAAAATCATCTCATAGAAATTCAAATATATTCGGGGATTAACTAGTTATTATATAATAAAACTTGTAATTTTATGAGAAATGGTTAAAAGTGTAGATATGAGGATTAAAGTTATTAAGCTCTTCCTGTGCATTTTTAAAATGGCTGATAGCATACAGAAAGTTTAGTACAATATATAATTGTATTAGAAATGTCTCCCATTTATTTCCTCAGTGCAAATAGATTCAGTTTTGTAGTTGAAAAGACTGGCAGAAAAAATGAGCTTTGATTCCAGTTGCTATATTTGTAAAGCACATTAGCAGACTCTTATTATATAAAAAAGTAACATCCTGATTTCAAACAAGTTGAAAGGATCTTTATTATCCTTGTAAAATCCATATGGCATGTCAGTATTTATTATTATTTTAATTGCAAAAACTTGAAAGGTAATATTAATTATTTCTAAAATGCATGGTTTAAAGTCAGTTAATTATTTTCTCTATAATAATACCTGGTAATTGAAGTAGATTACATATAAATTATAATGTCATAAAATAACCTTCATAGGCCAAATAGATTTCATAAAACATATGAAGTTTCGACAACAACACTTTGCCACTGTATTTGTGAATTTCTGAGGATTGATAGTTGTGTTATCTTCTTCAATGGGGTTTGGGCAAATCCACCTCTATCTATTTTGGGGGGCATTTCCCAAGCTTATTTTGGTATGTGTAGACCACAATGACAGAATCACAAAACTTTACATGTTTTGAGGTAATGTGGTTGTTAACATTTGTAAAAAAGTGGATTGTTCTCATTTTATTAGGTCTATAGCATGGTGTCAAGAGTCATCAAGAGTTAGGGAAATGTCATATACATGCATCATGGAATGATGAAATAAGACATGAAGCACATTTTAAAAATACCCTTTTTTCTAGCCAACATATTCACGTACAGATTTGTCATATGAAAGAGAAAATATACATAAAGAATTTAAACACTCTTCAGTCATGGTAGACTGAAAGATAGCTTTGAGAAATCCCTTTCTTGCTCGTGATAGGCATTGTCAAATACAGCTTAAGTGCAATAGTAATATTGGGGAACACTTCAATTAGGGGTTGCTCACACATAAGCTGAAGAACTTCTGCACATTGCATTTTAGATGGCATGTTTTCTTCTGTGTTCTGGGATTTCCTAAAATGCAAATATTCTTTGAATTGATAACACTCGTTTACTAATTTGTGGTCAATATCATCTTTGTAATACGATATTATAAGTTTAATACTGTCCTCATAATTTCAGAATTGTTTACCAATTCTGAGAGGAACTTGAACTGTTTCAAAATCTGCTCATATGGGTCAATCCTCTTGAGTAACTGGATTATCAAGCAGTGATAGAGTTGATTTAGAACTTCTATCCTAAATTTGTCAGCTCCTCTAAAAGAAGCACTAGCATAACTGTTAGAATCTTTTTATCTGTTGAAACATTTATATATAGTGTGCTGCTTAACCAAATAATTGTGCATTTTGTGATAAAAGCATAACATTTGGTACACTTATAGCCAAGGGCAATCCCCAAAAATGTGGATATGGAGCCATCATGATTTTCAATATAATGAATGATCTCTGTGTCAAATCATACATTTTTTATGATGTAGAAATGTGGTGGTGGTGATGGTGGAAGTGGTGACAATGTTGATCATGATAGTGGTCATGGTGGTGATGATGGTGGTAGTGGTGGTGATGATGGTGATAATGGTGATGATAGTGGTGAGGATGGTGATGGTGATGATTGTGATGGTGGATCACCACCACCATCATCACCATAATCACCACCACCATAACCCTTCACACCCCAACCACCACAACCATATCACCATCACAACCACCATCATCACTACCACCATCACCATTCATCATCAGCACCGCCATTATCATCACCACAACGACCACTACCATCATCATCACCATCATTACCACTTCCACCACCACCATCATCAGTATCATCAGCCCCAACTACAAAGTGAAGATAGTTGTGGTGTTGACTCAAGCATCTGACCCCACACATGGTGGTCATCTTGTATTTTGAGATAGAAAGAAGCTTCTGGGCAATTCTAAAGTTCCAATTTCAATCTTTCTGCCTCATAAAGAGAATGTCTGATTCGACACCGAGATCATCATCCATCCATCAGACTTGTTTACGCAACTTCATTGCGATTAGAGATTTCCATACCAGTCATCGCAGCCATCTTGAATTAGGAACTACGTATGGTAAATAAATTCAACTAATTATGCCCTCAATATCATATTATATCCATTGCTGATAGGAAAATTGATTTTAAAACAGTTGTCACTGGCAGACATCTTAAAAGGGCTGCCATGGCAACATACTGAAAATTCATGATGCCTCCATATCCAATTTTTTGGAGGAATGCCTTTGGCTATAAGTGTACCAAATTTGATGCTTTTATCACAAAATGCACAATTGGCTTGGAATTTTCAGCTAAGTGGCTCCACTAATAGGACCTGATTATTTTTCTGCAATGTATATTCACCTCATCGTCCTTGAATACATCATCATTGCTACTGAAAGTATCATTGTTTGAATGAAACAATACCAGTAACCCAGAAGTTACCTTCAAGAAATTTATTCATGTGATTAGAAATAAATATAATTTATGATATTTTTTAAAAACTTTTGATATATAAATATTTTAGTTAAAATCTTTGCCCCCCCCATTATTAGTGTATTACCAAATGATTTATTTAAGTAAAAGAAATAATTATGATATTGAATATTCAAGAAAACTAGTTAATTCAATTAAAAAACGTATTCTTACATGTTTAAGAAATAAAGAAGGCTATTAAATTTTTAATGTTAATTTTTTTTTTTTTGCTTTTAAAGTTTTTAATTTACAAAAAAGAAGTATAAATTTTTAATTATGTAATAATGTTGAAAAAAAAAATATTGGTAACACTTTTTAATTTTTATTATTATTTCTTAATATCATGTTTTACTATGTGGGATTACAAATTATGGGGTTCATTTTTTTTTAGTCACTGTAGTTTACTTAATAGTAACTGCATGGCAAAGCTGCTAAAGTATTTGTAAGGAGTACACGGGTGTAATCATGTTGAATGTAGGACATATCTCAACAGTGCTCCCGAGTGCACATAAACAGAATGTTGCTACTGCCAAGATGCACGTTGGCTTAGATATCATTTTGCTTAGCGACCGATCACTTATCTCTGTGCTTGATCTGTACAAAAACTGCATCGATTTTGTTGAAATATTTACTCATTAAAAAAATGTTGCTTCTGGGGCCCCTCTGGGATTAGGGGCCCTGAAGCTTAAGCTTCATTAGTTTAATAGTAGATCCGCCATTGCCTATCTGTGCTGGAATATTTAAAGAGTACAAAAAAAGGACACCACCTCCTATCACTTTACTTTACTTTGAGCTAGCAGCATTATAATTGTCTTACCAGGCTGAGGAGCACAGTCTGCCCTGCTATTTTACACTTAACCGGGGGATTTGATCGGCTATTGTAGATTTTTATTGGCTAAATTTTTAAAAAATCAACCAGATCTAGCACAATTTCTTTTTTAGAATTTTACATCTAATTGTCAATCCATTCTATGATCTAACACATTAATTTCAGTTAAAAGCCAAATACAGAGTTGAAAACAGGTTTTTCACTAGAAACCTTTTGTACACACCTGATATCTATATATCTATCTCAATCTATTTCCTCTTAAATCCGCTATTCTTTTCTTTTTATATAATTTTTGCCGAATGGGAGGTCAAAGTTTAATTACTTCTTCCTTAGCCCATTAATCACCCTGTTAATGCTATAAAATAAAAAAAATAGAATTAATCATCTACAAAACTTTTTATACCAAGGTGAAACAAGTGAAATGTATAGCTAAAAAATGAAACACTTCTGTAATTTTTTTGGATGGATGGCTATAAAAATAAAAGCACATCCTTTTTTTAATGTCATATTATGTCATTAAAGAACGTTCTCAAAATATGTGTCTATTTTGCATTAAAATTACATTGAAAATCGGCAACGCCCCATCCCCAAAAAACATATTGGGGGGCAGGGTGGTACAAAAATAACTTGCTAAACACCTTCCCCTAGGTCTATTGAGTATGCATACCAAATTTGGTTGGGCTGTGCCCCGGTTTAAGGGGTTTCTATAGCGCCACAGACCAATACTGTGACACCTCTCACTTATAAATACAGATTTGCAAAATTAGCTGAAAATAGCTGCACTAAATGACACAAAACCTTTAGAAAAGGTATTCAATAATTTTAAGATTATATAATTACATAAGAATTAAATTTTACCTTTATTACGTGAAGAACATTTGTTTTACAAAAACCTAAGACTAAAATATCCTTTTTTTTTCACTATTCATGTTCTATAATTTTATCTAAATGTGAAAAATGAACAGCTTTTGAGATCAAATGGAGGATCAGTTTAGATCATTTGTCAAAATTAACTATTTTCTGTTAAAACTAAAATATTTAAAACTGAACTTACATTTTATATTACTAAAAATACAGCCAAAAAAGACTTTCACTTGGTATTTGTCAACGACAGAATTTGTTGTGTCTGGCACCATTTGTTTTGATTGGTATGATTTTACTCATCATTAAGTGACAGTACGAGGTGCTACCCAAAAGTTCCAGGAATTTGAACAGTGGAAGCAAACCGTATGCAGTTCAGCCTTTTGCCACTAGGTGGAGCCAGAAGCACCCTTTGTGCATTAGTGTGCCAACTGCTATCTGCGTGAGTTGATGTGTTGCTGAGTTACACTTATTTTTTAAAACATCTTTAGGTAGTTTGTCAGTTTTGCAATAGAGGATACCACAGAGCAAAGAACCTGCATCAAGTTCTGCTTCAAGATTCAATACGACATCTGCAGAAACTCACTGGTTGCTTCAGGAAGCCTTTGGTGACAATGCCATGTCCCAAAGCAGAATGTTTTTCTGGTATAAGCTTTTCAAGGAAAGATGAATATACATCAAAGACGATGACCATTCTGTACGACCGTGGATGAGCGCAACTCCAGAAAATGTTGAAAAAGTACATCATTAATATTCTAAATACACCCCTTTAAGTTTTAGCTATTATTATTTTAAAAATAACAAACGTATAATCCTCAAAATTTAAAACAAGTAGCACCGGATATGATTTTTTAACAAAAACCAATCACGCTCATATCTCCTTAAATTCAAATTTAAGAAAGCTGGTACAAGATCTTAACAGAATAATAGATCGGAGTATATATATAAGACTCCTGTCTATCATCTGATCTTCGTTAGT
>VCCN01003880.1:748622-779662 GCA_006491835.1 Architeuthis dux
GTGCAAGACTAAAAATGGCAAAACGTGCTTTACCAGTTCTATACTTAAGGTGATTGTTAGCCATCTTATAAGTGATAGTTACTTCCAGATTGGTAATAAGTTATTAATTCAAACTATAGGTATACCTATGGGGTTAGATCCTGCCACCTTTGGGAAAATTTGTATCTACATACATACGAATATGAATTTATGTTGTCATTAATTAAAAATAATATAACGAAGGCACATGCATTTCATGGATGTACTTGGTTTATTGATGACATGTGTTGCCTAAATAATAAAGGAGAATTTAGTAATTCCTATAGTTCTATCTACTCCAAAAACCTTGAATTAAAATGTGAACATAGTGGAACACATGCTACATTCCTTGATTTGGACATTAAAATCGAAGATGGTGTATTTGTTCATAAGCTGTTTGACAAACGTGATGTGTTCACATTTGATATAGTCTGCATGCCCCATAAAGAAAGTAGGATTACACCATACATATATTATGGGACTATACTTTCAGAATATTTAAGAATAGCGCGAGCAACTCTCAGATTGAATGATTTCTTGCCTCGAGTTGCTTGATTAGTGATAGGAATGGTTAACTAAGGAGGAGACATTCACAAAATATTTAGACAGTTTAATTTAACACGCCTTTCTCAATCTTTCTTTTCCATATTGTCTAATCATATCTACCATTCTGTCGAATTCCCTCACATCCAAACAACAAACATTAAATACTATATAAAATGACAGATGAATCAAAGTTATTTTATGGATTATGTTTTATATCAGACAATTTTGAAACACCAAATGCTATAACAGTCAATACAATGGATATTACTACATTTCAATAAAGCAAATTTTGTTAGTCTTAGGAAATATAGTATGCTACTAACTATATTAATGAACCTTACCAGTGAAGAACTAAACTGTAAACCACATATCTAAACTGTAAACCGCATAATGCAATGCTCTATTCACTGAACTGGGATCAAAATACTAATATTGTTAGAATGTGGAAAAAGATTTGAAAAATGGATGGCTGATGGGTAAAATGTTCAATGTCTGGAATATACTGGAATTAAATAAAGACAAACAAAAAAGATTAAGGAGAAATGTATTGGTTGCTTTATTTTTCTTGGAAGAAAAATGAAGATGAATAAAAAATATTTTTTAAATATTAAAAAGAGAAAAATAGCAAAATGATCAAACAATGCTTCAAGCTATAAAAGATTTTGACAGAAAATTAGTGAAAAACAAACTTTGGTTTTTCAATAGAGCAGATTTCCCTAGACTTAGGAAATATGGTATGCAACTAACTATAGTATATTAATGAGCCATACCTGGAAATTCATAAATGGTCACTTGTGTAACTGAAGAAGGTGGGGTGGGGGGAACTGTTTTAAATTAATTGATTGGAATTAGTATTTGAACGTATATAGGCTCTAACATGGTGTAGTTGAACTGCTTTCTTTCTCTTGTTTATGATATTAGAAATACATTCAATCATATCTCTCAAACTATTGAAAGTATTTCAATTTGTATTGATAATTTAGATGTTTGTAATTCATTCCTGTCTCTTCATTACTTTTCCTTATTTTACAGTTCTTTTGTGTCACTATTTTGCAGGCATCTCTACACCATGTGATTTCACTTGTTCATCAGTAGACTATTGCCTTATTAAAAACTTTTGAAACTTTAGTTACCATTTTATACAGTAAGATATAAGCAAGGCATTTTCCCTTTTACTTATCACTTACTTGGCTAAAACAGTTCTATTCTTCTTCTTTCAAAATATATTAATTTATATTCATTTTGGAATTCTGATAATGAACAAAAAATGTAAATAAACTTTACGCTTGTAAAAGTTTGCATACTTCTATCAATAGTAAAAGGCTAAAAATAAGCTTAAACAAGTCCATTTTAGAGATTTAAACAATTTTTCTTGGCATCAAAAAAGTGGTTTGACAATGAGTGTCTGTTGTGAGTGTCCGTAGTGGAATTATTAAAGTATTACCTATGTTGATAATTCCACTATGGATACTCACAACAGACACTTTAATTTTAGCATTGAAAGGTAATCTCCCTTAATAAAGGAATTTACAACACCAAAAGAAATGTTAACCAATTTAAAAACTAATATTTGGGGCATTTTAGTCTTTTACCAAACATTCATAAAGACTTCAAATTTAGAACATTCTTATTCATTTGAAATAGTAAAAATACCAAGTCAAAAGAAACCAAATACGGGAACTTTCACCGGCCCAGAGCTTTCTGTGATAGTATTGAGACTGAAAAACCACAACTAAAGTCTGGACTTGATATTAATACTAATATTAATATGATTATCATTGAGCCTGTTATTGCTTCTATATGAAATGCCTAAGCATTTCATATAGAAGCAATAACAGGCTCAATGATGATCATTTTTTAGATTTAAAAAAGGTTTCATGAGCCTTAAGCAAGAGCCTTGAAATGCCTTAAAAATAGTACCTTTTAAATTTTATTTCAAGCTATTTTTTCTAAGCCCTGTAATGTACCAAGCACAATTTTCTTTTATGCTGAAATAGTTAATATGATGAGTCAGTTTTTCTAAAAATGTAGACTAGATGAAAAGGTGAATTCTTCATGGATAATATTATAATGAAGGAGAGTTTCATTAGCTCTTTTGATTGAAGATCAGCATGTCTTTGATGAATTCCTTTTGTGTTAATGGCCTTATATTGAGTTGAAATATATCCTCAGTTGCCATGGAGATTGTTTGGAGTAATAACAATTCAGAGTCAGAAGAAGATTGAAGGAACCAAGCTTGGAGCTGCATAAACACAGACAATGTTTATTGATATAAGAAAACTTATCTGATGTAGTTTTAGCTTCCAAATGGCTAAGTTAGTTTGCATTAACCATTATTTATGCTACTTGATGACTTGTGATTTTAAATGCACAAAGCTAATTATTGGAAGAATGGCTTTGTCATTTTCACTCTCTTTTACTGTTTTTTTCTTCATTCTTTTTTAAAATCTATGTTTTCCTTTGTCTAGTTGGATTAGGATGACAAACATTTGAAACCAAAGCTTGAAGATCTAATTTTATAATTTCCAATTACCATATATGCTGGCCTATAAGTTGACACCTAAAGCCTCTGCAAAAATCTCTGCAAAACTAGGGGTCGACTTATATGTTGAGTATAAAATGTGAACCTTTACCACAGAGTAGTAAACAAGTGGAATAGCTTGCCTACTACGGCTGCCACAAATATTTCCAACTGTAACTCATGTTTGGTAAAATTTATTTACGATAGAAACAGTACTAAAATAGGAACAAATTACCATACAGACGGTAATAAAATAGAAATGATCACCACTACACACAATTTCAAAAATAGTCACGTTTTTAAGTTGCAAAATAAGGAATAATTGGTGTATTTAAATTAAATTTTAGTCTTTCAATTTTTAAAAGATATATTGTCTATTTGTTAAAAAAAGTGGGGGTTGATTTTGTAAACGAAAGTTTTCGATTATAACCAAAGAGTGAAATTTAGTTCTATCTTTGGGGGTCGACTTAAACGCCCCGTTGACTTATAGGCCGGCATATATGGGTACTCCAAACTATCACCCTAGCAAAATAATTTGACTTTGTTGTTTCAATTATCCAAAAGAAAGGTTACAATTTCTCTATTAAATACATTTGTACTGATTGTTAATATCCAAAGGATTCATTCCAACATAATATATTCTCCATCTTCATCTATCTGTGTTATTATCATTAGTGGCATGCCACAGTTGATCTAACTGTGGCATGCCACTAACTGATGATTCTGCCTCGCCAGCCTTCACAATCTCTCTGATCAGTCTTCTCCATGCTCGTCAGTCTTCTGCTACGTATTTTTCAGTTCTTGGGAGTTGTTTAGTTTAAGCCTCCAAGAGTAGTTGTGATCTTGTAACTTACTCCTGGAATAGTTTCCCTTCAGATTTTGATTGAGAATGATGAGGAGAGTGGTTCTTGGCTTACCCCTGAACCCCATTGCTGTCTTGTTGTAATAGAGCAGCATTGCTTCTTTTGCTGGTATATTTCTATCTCTCCTTAGTATATGGCCTAACAACTCCCATCTGGCCTTTTTCATTGTTTTTGATATTGGGTGTTCCCCTGTCTTATTTATACAGGGTTTCATTTCTCATCCTGGTTGGATATCGGATGCCCAATATTCTCCAGAGTTATCTGCTGTGAAATTTAGTCAGTTTCTCACCTTGTGTCCCATTAACGCCCAAGTACCACGGTTGTATAGCAATATTGATTTGGCTAGTGTTTTATACAACTTCATCCTTGTTTCAATTTTTATTTTATCTTTCCTTATCCAGACTGCATATTGAGTTTATTGAGGGCTGCTGTTGCTAACGTTTGGCATCTTGTTGTCTTCTTCATCACCAAGCAGAGATCCAACTTTTTTGATGTGTCTCCATCCTTCTTTTTCTACCTTATCTTCTCTTCTGATGTTTGTGTATTCTGTTTTGTCTTTGTTTACAATTAACTTATATTTTTTTTCATCAACATCTTGGTGTTCTTTTAGGCTAAGGAAGTCAACGTTGTCAGCATAAGTCATTTCTGTTGGCAAATGGCTTTCTTCTTTGTTTGTTTTGCGCCTGATTTCTTTGATCGCTGCTTCTAGATATACAATAAACAGTATTGGCCTTAGGTTATCTCCTTGGGGTGTTACTACATTACTGAGGAATGACTGTTCATCTATCTGTGTCCTCTCTTATATTTCTTCATCCAACATGTCAGCCGATCACTTCCGTTCATAACGCCACGTGCGTCATAATAGTACACTAATAGATGTAAGGGGCACAACTCGACTCATATTAACACCCATGACCAAAATAATAATCTCAAATTAGCTAAAGTTAAATTATTCAGCGTTGCAGTCACTTTTTTGGTTCAAGTGCTGAAATTATATCTAAAAGAGGGAATATGATCAATAAAATGTAGTAGCAGAGGGACACAAATTCAAAGTAACAATATAGAAATCTTTTTGACTGCAAACAGCAGGATTTGCACACACAATAAAAGGCTCTGAAGCATAAATTGTGATAGTAGTCATAAAAAAAGGGAAAGGTATAAAGCAGTGTTATGCAAGCAGGTAAAATAGGATAGCAGATATAGTAAAGACATATTAAAGGAAAATATATTAAGATATATTAGAGAAAAAATACATTTTTTGAGATATTTCAAACAGATATAATATAAAGGAGAATGAAAAATACACGCAAGCATTGGTAATAGATGACATTATGTTAACAAGCAGTGAAAGTTATAGTCTTAATGTGTGTAAAAATATGTTTGTGCTATGAGTAGTGCAAAGAAAGATACAAAATAATATGTAGATAGGTTATAAAACAGGCAGGATATATGTTGGCCAGGATCTTTGTTCTTGATAAGTGAGCAAAATTGGGAAAGATTGCAAATATAAGGAATGAGTTGTTGATGCATTTAATACCAAGGATCCTAAAATATTCAATTCTGTACATAATTAATTAATTTAAACTTTTCAAATTGAAAATTTTAATTTCTATACTGAGCAGATCTGATTAAATTTAACAAGTTATTACACTTGTTAGGACTGAGATCCTCATCTTGGTTGTCATTTTCACAATGTTTCGGCCGATGTACCCATCTCAGAAATACCGAACTCAGTTAAGTTATTACACATCAACACACAGCCCGATTATGCACAGTTTTAAATAAAGACATTTTCTTCTTTTTAAAAAAAATTATGTTCCACTTATACTTGAGGTGTTGTGGGGAGGTGAAGGTGGAAGTTTTATTATTTTCCACCCACCTTTATTTCACATGAGCAATCGACCATAATCTACTTCTAGTTTGCCAGGCCTGTCAAAGCGTTGGATATAGGCTTCCCTTCCCTAAGTAAGGAGACATGCTGGCTCATAATAGGTTATTCTATTTTAACATGGAAAAGTTCTCATTTTCTTTCTTAAGACTAGAAGAACACTGGAAAGCTGTCACCCTTGGAGAGACCACTAAGTCAGGCTTGGTGGATCACGTATGGAGGAAAAAGGGGTGTCACCAACCACTATGGGATGACACCAGAATTTTGGATGGGGAATAGCATTGGAGAGTAAGACATCTGAAGCAGTCAGCACATATGCTAGGCTCTGATAACCTCCTCAGTAGACCTAGTGTAGTGCTGAACACCATATGGGAGCCCTTTATCCTGAAGGAATGCTCCTTGTGTTCAAAGCCCCAGATCCATATTCCAAACACTGGACTATAACACACATATGTTTGCACACTGTTAAAAGTATGGAACAAGCTATACTGTACTGCATATGTTTGCACAGCAAATTCTTTGTTTAACAAAGAAAGAAAATGAGAACTTTTCCATGTTAAAATTATAAAACAGGCTGTACTGCACGCATTGCTAAAATAGAATAACCTATTTGCAAGCATTAACGTTTAAAATTTCTGTTTGATACCATTTTTTGCTTTGCATCAACGGAGAGGTAGACTGATAAATGAGACTCTCTTTCCTTACAGATATTACATGTTACACCTGAAGAAGGCCGTAGGGCACAACAGCCCAAACGATGTGTTTAGAAGATGAACTGAAATGAGGACAACAGTCCAAAAGCACTCATATAAAATATCTTCATGTTCAATCAACACATTCTTTAAATATCTTCAGGTGACAATGTTAATAATTATTTTTGTATATAAATGAATAAAAATAGAAACCTTCTGATAATAAAATAACATAGATAATATTATACATTAATACATTTTAATAAAGGTTTTCTGATTTTAATCCTTGGCCAAAGTGCAATTGCTGTATATGTCAAAGATTCTAGTTGTTTCCCTCGAAATAAGTCTCCAAAATGTACCCTGCATCCTACAGGCCAAAAGTTACTTTTTTCATAGGACTCTCTTATTTTCATTCTTTTTTTTCAAGTCAAAATTGGGGTGCATCCTCAATGCCATATGGTATATATAAAACATTCATTCTAAAGCAATATGAAAATATCGATTATTATATAAAAAATATTTGGTGAATATAAAGTAATGCCTATAAATAAGTACACCCCTACCAGTATGTTATAGAAAGTTAATTTTCTTCTAAACCAAATATAGCAGGATTTTACTATTTCTAGCAGAACATTACACAATTAAAATGGATATTATCAGGTATTATTTATTACCAAACCCCCTAGCATTGAAACTCTGTGACCAAAAATATAAATATGTTGCTGTTGAGATGTGATGAGTACAACACTATGAAAAAATATTTTTTCCAACAGAGTTTCAATGCTGGAGAGTTTGGTTTAATTAATACTTGATAATATCTGTTTTGATTGTGTAATGTTCTACTAGAAATAATAAAATCCTGCTATGTTTGGTTTAGAAGACAATTAAGTTTCTATTAAAAAGTGGTAGGGGTGTACATATTTATGGGCAATACTGTATTGTTAAGAAAGATTTAGGAAATTAGACTGATGATAAGTAGCAATGATAAAATTCAAGAAATTTGCTAAGTGTATTCTTGACTTTGTATAGAAAAGGTGCATGGGTAATGTAATAGTAATAAGATTGTATAACACAAGACAAGAAATATCAAAGAAAATCATAAAAGAATAAGGAATGTGATGAAATTATTATTTGGCATTTCAATATTTATTCATCTTGTTATAGTCTTTGATCAGCTTCATTTAATATAATAATAGATAAACTGGTTCTGATATACTGTGTGGTAATATTGCTTGAAAAATGCAAGAGTTAACCATGTAGACATGAGCAATGTGCGTGGGTGGGTGTAAATACCTAGTAGATACATTCTTAGATAGGTTTCCGTTAGTGTCTTTGTCTATTGGCATTGAGAAAATTCATTTTAGCAGATTCTTCTAATGTAAACTGCACAGTATGATAGAAGCTGTCACTTTGTCTGAAGATTAGCATACATACTCCGGATGAGGGACTAAATGCCACTATGATTTTTCGATAGCTGAGTTGGTGCTAATGAGAAAAAAATATGATAGGCTGGGCTGGGGGATAGCTTTATATGATTGTGGGGGGGACTCATTATGTCCTGATTTTTAAAAGTTTTGAACTATTTGTTATGATATTTTTTAAATTCATATTTTGAAGCCATATAAAGACAACCAGGGCCTCTGAGAGTGAGGTGTAGCTGCTGCATCGCATCAGGGACTGAGGAGGCCCAGAGGGGGCCCAGAGGGCCAAGGGTGGGGCCTGAGAGTTCTTGAAAATTACAAGTCGATACTCTATGTCCGTTAATAAAATAAATTGACTATCATTTACCCGCAGATAAATATTGTATGGCGTGCTAAAAGGGTTATTGCAGGCGAAAACAGGATGGCTAAAGTATGAGGGTGTTTATGCAGTGTATATGGGGGATTGGTGAAAAACAAACACAAATTTGTATTGAAAAATAAAAATTGGACCTACAATAGCGACAAAATTATTTGACAAAACATGTGGTACTTAAAAGTATTGTTAGTACATGAAGAGTTAAATGTTATAAAAATTGCTGTCACTTCAAATTGATCTATTTCTGAGATACTCTAATTGTCACACTCATTACATGTACACAAATCTGTACAGGACAAAGAATTCACTATGCAGTTGCATCCTGCTGGGATGCGTTTTTCTCTTGCAATTGCAGGACAGCAACGTCAAAACTTCATTTGGGGCTGGTTGGCAAGTCTCCATTCTCAAAATAACATCCGTGATCTTGAACTCCAGGATAAAACGTGGGTTGCTTTCCGGAACAAGCCTCCATATTCTCACTTGATATTTACGGCAGAGAATGTGTTGTTGAAGGGAATTCTGATAAGGAGGTAGTTGCTCGGATTGGATTTGCCCTCTCTTACTACAATAAATCTTATAGCGCAGCTCATTGACATTTGACTGTTAAGTAACAGTTTGCCATCTTTATCTTTGGTAAAGCATATATCTGTAATATTTCTCTCCATGGATCGCTTCAAGTTATGCAGAGCTGTCTGTATTGAAGATGCATCAACATCACAGAGCTTTTTCTGCATTAGTCCACGAACAGTTGAAAACTCCATTGTTTCTTGCTCATCAAACTTTTCACATACATATTGCCTTACTTTATTGAAAGAAACTAATCTTGCATCAACATCATCTTCTTCATCCAGGTTGTCATCTGCATTATGCGCTTTATAAACAACTCTTGTGTAGTTCTTATAACATGACTGATGATAGAAAGTTATGGGCATCATTCGCTGGTCATTTCTTTGCTTTGCAGCGTCTCTGACAGTTAATTCACAGCCTCTTACTAGCCTCTCCCTTGTCTTCGATTTCTTTAAAAACCTTTTATATTTCTTACAAAATATGCAGATTTTAGGTAAAAAGGTTGACAGTGAAATCAATGACTTGTTACAGAGGCTTGATCTTTGAGGTAAATTGGGGTCATCTGCTGTTTCGTCTATTGCTTTCTTTATAATTGCATCCAAAGAGGATTTTCATTGTAAAGGCCTGTCAACATGATCGGTGATAGAATATTAAGAAAATAGAATCCTCAGGAGTATCTTGAGCCAGTTGCAAGATTGTTGAATGATTCCTAATTTTAGCAGCCTTATGTAGCATTTCTCATGACTGTTGATCTCTCAATTTAACTAAAGGTGATTGGTCATCAGTGCAGTGTATTAAGCATTCAATAGTTTAACTTTTTTCTCCACTATCCATTGTGTCTGTTGTTGTAGATATGTTTTCCTGTTCGAATGTTCACTGTATATTGTAGGAATTCTTTTTTTCGCTGAAAACAGAAGCACATGGAGGGGGGGATATGGACAGCCGAAAGACACATATGTATGAAGTTTAGTTGATGGCTAGTGGCGCATGTCTGCCGAGGAGTAGATAGTCAATGAGGTGGCAGCGTGAGTGACTGCTTTCATATACCTAGCGCAGACATAGTTGTAAGCACCTCCAGCTTGACCGGGCTTGGCTGAAAAAAGCCACCAGCTTCTGAATTCTGGGCTTTTTATAATTTTATATTTCTTTTAGCAGCTAGCTTGGTATAATTTTGTGAGAACATGTATCTCTTTTTTTGTAAAAACAGTGTAAGTTTGTGTTTCAAAACATAATGAAAATTATATAAAATCTTATTTTAATCGATATGAACCAGGTAAAAAGTTGAACAAAGTTTAAATTTAGCCGCTATATTTCTTAATTTTGTTTGAAAATTCATGGAAATCGAACATTCAAAATACAAAATTTGGTAGGAGAAGCTGTTTACCATGGATTTTCATGAGTTTTAAAAAATAGCAGTTTGCCTCAAATTCAAACCTATTTTTCATCAAGAAAGCTACCACTCTGACCAATCTATCATACCTGCTATTGTCAGTATGAAATTCTGCACAAGGAAAACCATGTTAGAATTAGTCCCTCCGCCAGAGCCTAAAAAGTGAAATTTTGCTTCTGATATGGACTATATAGCTATGCCTTATCTTCTTTGGAATGATATTCTTATCTAATTTATATATAACAATCCAGGTCAAACATTAAATAAAATGTAAATTATCAATCATAGCATATAGCAAAAAACTTTATTATCTCTACAATGTTTAGTAATTTCACTGACTTGTTAATTCATAGTAAATCTTGAGCTGTATCTAGGCAATTATCTTGAGCTGTGTATAGGCATTTTTTCACCATTATATTTTTTATCACAGCTTTGCAATTACTTATAGCCGAGTCAATACCATCCTAAGCTAAAGAGCTGATCTATACAAATTTTAAAGTCAGTTTTCCTATTTTAGAATTATCCAACTCAGTTATGTACCCAGCTGCCAGGAATGGGTGATATGTACCCAGCTGCCAGGAATGGGTGATATGTACCCAGCTGCCAGGAATGGGTGATATACTCAACAGCTTTTTGACCATTGCTTTAACACTAGGTTATACTTGTAAATACAACTGAAACATTGAGTTGATAATTAAAAGAAATAGAACATGAGTATGAATAAAATAATGAATGCCAAAATCATTTATTATCTATATACGATAAAAAGAATCATGAAAACAAATCATGCAGACAAGAAATAAATAACGACAGAAGTTAGAAGAGAAATTTGTTTGATTATCAGTTCTTTTTATTGCAAGTGCATATTATTAGGCAAATAAGAAAATGTGCACAAAAGAAGTAAAGAAAGACAAAAACACCACCAAAAGAATAAAATAACATTCTTTCAAAAGAATCCTTGGAACTGTTTCAATTCTAGTAGAATGTTTGTCAATCACTCAATATCTTCAACTTCATTATTCACAAAAAAATAAAAATGGAAGATCCTTATGAGCTTCCATTCATGAATTCTTGGAAAGTTTTGTCATTTTGTTTACTTTGAAAGACTTAATACGGTCTTAAGCAGTTTTAGTAAATATTGTTTTGTCTTAATTCCCCAAAAATTAGAATTTGAAAGATTTTTTCCTGAACACAGAAGATAATCAAAATGTCAATGTAAATAAAATTGTTGGTTTATAAATGTCTTTCAACTGATGGTAATTTGACACATCTATGTAAAATAATTTACCAAATTATTTTATTTGATCAATTAATATTAAAAATATCTCAGTGTTACCATGTTGCAAGAATTTTCTTTTAATGCTTTCCACCATGGATTACAATAAGCAACAAATGAATCTCTACAACGTGCAGATTTATTTGTTATTTTTTTTGTTTTAGTTATCCTTTTTTACATGTATTTTTGGTTTGTTTGGTGAAGACTATAACACTTAAATATATTTGTGTGTGAATATGTGAAGTGGTTTTAATTATTGGAATTTTCTGTGATATTAGTGCATTAGTCAGTCTATGACCAAATATGAAAGTGTATGGTTAACAATCTATACTACTTTGGCATTAATATGAAGTATATATATGTTACAAACTGTATACAATACTGAAAAATATATTCAACTTTTTTTTATGAAGATATAGAAATTTCATATTCTGATTTTATTCTTGCATACATTAACAATATAAATATTTAAATAAAACCATACAACACGTTTTTTTTTATTCCTGGGTAGTGAGTGTTATTTTCTACTTGCTTATGTGTAAAATATATAGAAATTGGCTATTATTCTCTTCAAACTTTACTTTTGTAACCAGGACAGTGATATTGTGAAATTATCCATTTCCAATTGTACAATGGGTGAATTTGCATATTTTATTCACATTTTTTAGAAAAATCACATTTTTAAAAACATCACATTTTTTTATAAAAACAACATATGAATCTAAATTAAGATCTATTTACACTAATGTTAAACATAAGTGATCACAAAAGATTTAGAAGTGAGTAGTTTTTTAAATTTACGATTGTACTGAAATTCACTTTCACTAACCAGATCCAAAAATATAATCTCCCATCATGTTCTCTTTATATGCTCCTTGGTAGCAACATTTAAAGTTCAGTTTATCCAGTTGGAAATGCTAGCCTTGCTCCTCTGAATATGCTCCCATGTTCTCCTTGAATTTATCAAGATGAGTGTCAAGGATATGGACTTTGAGAGACAGCCTGCAGCCCATTTTACCATAGTTCTTCACCATAGTCACAACTAGCTCCACAGTTTTCAGCCTTGTCATTGCCCTGGAATCCCAGAACCACTGCTACATAGCTGTACCAAGCTGCTTTCTCCTTCCTAGTGAGTTTCTTGGGGAATTCCTTGCACTCCAGGATCTTCTTTGTCTGTGGTCCAATGAAGACACTGGTTTTGACCTTTGCCTCAGACAATACTCTGTGGCAACATCTGCTTAGATGAGCAAGACCTACAAGGCATATTTCTGCATCATATCAGGGATTAAGACAAATTCTGGAAACCTCAGCTCACCTGCAGTGCAATAGCGTCAAGACCTTGCTAGACGCCTTAATACGGCTAGGAGGTCATCGGAGACTTCAAAATGGTGACATTCTTGATGGGTCTCCAAGGCGGTTTTACCCAGTTTCCATGCGTTTGGGACAGTAGGGGCACATTGGCACACTACCAAAGGCGGTACTGGCCACAGCCACCCAAATTGGGGATGAACAATGTCATGTGGAAGCCACTGGTTAACTCCCGGAAGATGTTTGTATTACCAATGCACATAAAGTTAGGCCTTATGAAACAATTTGTTACAGCTCTAGATAAGTCTTCAAATACCTTCCCTAAGTTGTCTGAGGCAAAATAGGTAAATTACAAAATATCAATGTTCTGATCTCAAAAGCAAAAATTGAAGGGAATAATAGCCATTTTCTATACTTTTTAGAGATAATCAAAAAGAAAATAACATTTATTACCCAGGAACAAAAAGAACAAGTGAAAAGAATTGCACAGTGTAATCATTAGGACATAAATGTTTTTATATAAAAGTCATGGTTTTTGAAATCATAAGTGTTTTGGACAAGATTTGGCTTGCTGCTATTCTGAATGACTGTCTTCAATGAATCAATTTTTATTTTTATCTTTAGTCATATTAGAAGATTTTTAACTTTTTAAACAGAGATTTATTGACCTTTATCTAATCAAAAAAAAAATTCCCCACATATTTTCTGTTTCTTCATTGTGAATTCTTATCCCAAAATATTATCACAGTACACTAGGATCAATGAATCATCTCATAGATTTTTCTCCCTTAAATGGCTGCTCAATAGAATTTGCTGTTTTTGTATACATTTTCAACCTCTAAGACTTATTAGAAACTGTCAACCAAAACTGTCACTAAAACAGTCAACATAGGTTCCGTCAGTTTTTAAGTTGGTCTGGATGGCTATCTATGTATTGTGCATACAGGCTGCATCAATGGAGCTAGAGGGCTGAAAATTTAAACATTTAGTCATTATGTCTAAAAAAATGTTATTTTTGGTTTTTAAAATTGCCACCAAAATAGGTTTTTAGTTGAGGTTTCAATTTACAATGTTAGTTTATGCTAAATTGGTACCTTAGTTTGTGTCCGGCAGCATTCACTGTTGTTTTTTGAAAATTCAGACTTTTTTTTAGTGATTACGGCCCAACAAAAGGTGAGAGAAGCAACTTATTCATTGATCACCCCTTTTTCCAATTTTGTAATTGATCACCATGCTGTCAAAAGACATTGGTCAGGTGATGGCTTCTATTGAGTGACTAACCTGTCATTTGAATTATTTTACATTCTGTTCCCTGTTTTCTCTTTAAATTTACTAATTTTTTTTAAAAAAAGAAAGAAATATTAGCCTCTAATCTTTTCGGAAATGTTCCAATACATTAGTTTATGTTTTCTGTGTGAAATCATGCATGGCCAAGCAATGATTTTAAGTCGAAGAACATTGTCATTGTAGATGATAAGAACATTGCCATCTAGATAGCTATATATACAACAATTAGGCCAAGCAGTCAGTCAAAGATGGTATAAAAGCCAAATTCAAATACTGAGAAGAATCTAAAAATGTGAGGATGAAAACTTAGTGGATAGAAGAAAACATATCTCACACCATATGAGTACAAGTTTTGGAAATGCAGTATATCAGAGATCGACATGTTTGGATACAGTTTCTTTTCCAAAGTAGTGAAGAATTTTTTTTCCTTGAGAAAAATGGATAACATTATTACATCAATAACATTTATAAAAATTAATACATCAGAACCTCTTTATAAACATATAACTTTAATAGTAATACAGACCCTTAAAAATATAGATTTGTTATTGCAAGAAAAAAAGAAAGATGAATATGTCATCGATATGTGGCTTGATGAAAATTATATAAGGAAGTTTAATTTCATGAATAAATTAGAAGATCAAACTAAGAATGTTTTCAAAAGGAGATATTAATTAACACTGAAACGGATTTTAGTTGCTTCAATTAACAACCACAAATTGAATAAATTTATGCAACATCATTTAGAAAGCAATATTTGGAATAACGTATCTTAGGCATGATAGATTAGAAAGTTACTCCTAAACCTCTGATAACCTTCATTATTTAAAGTTATTCAACAAATTCACTAAATGTATACACTTTAATAATCCAGAGACAATCAAATGTGAGATTTGTAAACCAAAAGTAGCAATGTTTTTATGACTCAATGGAAGTTTTAAAAAGACAATGAATTTCTTCAGAAATATTTGCTACCTATTCAATTTGGGGCATCTTGGAACTTTGCAATCAGTTATCTGCTGCTGATATAACATTCCTTTTTCAGGTTTATATTTGACAGGATATATTTGAAACAAATAAATTGCATTTTTTAAATTTTGTTATCCAACCAACAATACAGTGAGAATCTTTTCTATTTCTTATTTTTCAATATATAACAAGAAATAATAAAACAATTAGTGTAAAGTGTGGTCAAATTCATAGATGCAAAACAGATGAAAAATTATCTTAGTGATTTCTCTCTGCCAAGCCTATTTGCAATTATAATTTCATATCAGTATTTACAATAGCCAAGGAAACCACTCATTATCTATCCCCTCTCTCTTTATATACCTATAAAACTAATGGCTATGCCTGTTTGTTAATGGTAACATCTAGTCATCTGTGAAGGAATATTTTAAAAGTTGTTGGAGCTCTGCATGTGTGATTACAAAGTTGGCAGTTGTTTGGGCTGTATACATGTGAAAATGATGTGCTTTGAATAGCTTGCTTCAAAAATATAATGTCACTGCAAGAATCAAATATTAAAAAAGAACAAAACAAAGATTTTCAATAAAATACCTTAAAAACATTAAAAATGACCATTTTGCAAGCAAATTTAGAAAAACATGCAAAGGACATTAAAAGATCACTAAAAGCAAAAGCAAAAGCAAAAAACCCCTAAAAGCTGGGCGTGCTTTTAAAGTACAGAATTCCTACGTGTAAATAGTGTCAATATCAACTTCACTAGGTTGAGCTGTTTTTGTTTCCTGATTACTGAAACTAAAGTGAAGTCTCTTGGGGATGTAGGACTTTCAAATTCTATCAGCCAAAGCCATTCCAATTAATATTACAAGTAAAACTATCAATTTATGTTTTTACAGACTGCCATCCGTTTTTTTTTGTTAAAGTTTCAAGGTCAATAATGTAGGCAGATTGATTGATACAAAATGTAAGCCAATTACTGTTTGATTAAAATTAAGTACTTTAGAATAATGTTTTGTTGTAAAACAGAAATCTACTCTCCCTACAACTCTTAAATAACACTTTATTAGTTTTGACATGAATGGGAATGATCAAACAGACACTATCTAGTAAAGTTCATATTGACAGGGTATGATATTTAGAGCTTAGGTGTTTTGGTGCATGTGTCATAATTTTTGACCCAGGATGGACATTCTGGTTGTATTGCTGTGAGAGGTAAAGTTCCATGAGAGATGGCAGTGTTCTTAACATCTTAAAAGTGTTGGCAAGCAATATATTATTCAGAAGATGTGAGTCCAATGTGTGGAAATGTCACCCTCTCTACTCCTCAGTATCATCTGAAAATATTTCAAAGAGAGAAATTTACTGAGAAATGTTGAAAGATTATAGAATTTAAACTTCTGAAAAAAATATTTGCATCATTCAGAATAAAGTATGACAATTAAAAAGTATTATGTCTTGATAAAACAAGATATCGCAGGTGAATACTTTGATCCTTTTTCAGATTTTGATCCTTAATATTCACAAATCCATTTTTAGGTCATCAAGTATTTATAATCAAGTCACCAGTGAGCATTTCCACTCCTGTTCACTTTGGTTTTGTAAAACCAATATACAACAGAAGATATTCAAAAACAGATTAGATGATGTATCAAAGTTAAATATATGACATAAAAATCAGTACTTGTAAGATTAAATACCATTTCTACACATGATTTCTTTTCTTTTCTTTTGCTGGAATGCTATAATTAATTTTGTAGATAATCTATAAAATAGCAATCAATTTTGTTATTATTTAAGCACACACAATACATCATATGTGAGATTGATAGCTATTCCTTTGGGTTTTAATTTTTCAATCAGTCTGTTTCCGATCTGCTGAGGACATGATGGATTTCTTGCACAGCATGATAAAGATGACTAGAAATAGAATTCTTGTGCAATAAGTATTCACAGCTCTGTAGAGTATGTAGTATAATCACAGGAAGGCACTACCAATCGAAGATGATGCACTGAGTCTTGAGTACACATAGACATTAATGGAAAACCATATTAGATCTTGTTCCCTCTTTGAAGATAGATAATTTATAGCCAGCATGTATCTATTAAGAGATGCTGATGACAGATATATGACAGAAGTGGTTTCAGGGCAACGCAACAAATTTATGTGCAAAGATTGAATTAGTAATCTATAATAGGATGATGCAAAAAAGCAAAGAATGAAATATAAATCAAAGTTTGTTCTGGAATACACAATAATAAATTTAAATATATAATTGCAATATATGAAAAAAAGAGACCTTTAAAGATGAAATAGATATTTCTTTCATAATAATAGATAACAATAAACTGCTCAGAACTAGTAATTAAGATAAAAATTGAAAATTAACCATATCTCACAAACACTGAGAGGTCTGAGTTTAAAATGTTATCATACTGTGGTAACTGATATTTTTTCTTTAATTGAAATTTGTAGGATAAAGACCCTTCTACAATTTTGCTTGAATACTTACTTATTTTAACCACTGTTGTCTTTTCAACTATATAAATGTACTAATTATACCATGAAACTTTTTTTCACTTTCTTTTTTTCTTCCTGGGTAATAAGGGTTATTTTCTAATTGATTATAGAAAATGGCTATCATTCCCTTCAAACTTTGCTTTTATGATCAGAACATTGATATTTTGTAATTTGCTTATTTTACCTCAGACAACTTGGAAGATATTTGGAGGCTGCAAACTCCTTATCTAGAGCTGTGACAAATTGTTTCATAAGGCCTAATTTTATGTTCAGTGGTGGCATCAACACCTTCCAGGTGTCAACCCGTGGCTCTCACATGCCATTGTTCATCCCCACATAGAATTCGGGCGGCTGTGGCCAGTCCTATCTTTGGTATTGTGCCAAGGCAAAGATAGCAGGGAAACTTGGTAAAACCACCTTGGAGAGCCATCAGGAATGTCACCTTTTTTAAGTCCCTGATGACCCCCCAGCCATACTAATCATACTTCAAGGTGTCTAGCAAGATCTTCTTGACACCATTGTTGTTGTGCCTTGATCTCTGATAGGCATGCTGAAATATGCCTTGTAGGCCTCTCACATCTGTGCAAGGTATTCACCAAGAAACTCATTAGGAAGGAGAAAGCAGCTTGGTACAGCTCTGTAGCAGTGGGTCTGGGATTCCAAGGCATTGACAAGGCTGAAAACTGTCCCTGCAGGCTGTCCCTCAAAGTCCATATCCTTGACAATGATCTTGATAAATTCAAGGAGAATATGGGAGCATATTCGGAGGAGCAAGGCGAGCACTTCCAACTGGATGAACTGAACTTTGAACGCTGCAACCAAGGAGCATATAATGAGAACATGATGGGAGATTATATTTTAGGGTCTGGTTTGTGAAAGTGAATTTCAGTAGAATCGTAAATTTAAAAAAACTAAATCTTTTGTGATCATTTTTGTTTAACTTTAGTGTAAATAAATGTTAATTTAGATTCATATGTTGTTGTTTTTCTGAAAAAATTATTCTTTTAAAAATGTGAATAAAAATATGCAAATTCACCCGTTGTACAATTGGAAATGGTTAAATTCAAAAGCTAAGCTATAGGAAATAATAGTTATTTTATCAACACATAAGCAATTAGAAAATAACACTCATTATTCAGGAACAAAAATCGCATTGCACAGTGTTATATAGTTGAGTATATGTAAAGCTAGCTCAGTATCAAGACGCTAAATACTGAACTACAGTTTTTCTCAGAGAACCATGCCACTTACTTAGACTATATAGAAAAATGAAAGAATAAGTTTACCAAATGCTTTATTTCTGTTTCCTGAACAATATAATCAAGAAACTTTCAAATAATTATTTGGGTAATTCTGATATTTCATATTATTTATTCTGATTGTGCAAGTGAAGTATTATAGTATTTTAATTGTTGACCATCAGTTTTCCTGGCACTGCTATTCAAACAAGTTGCTGTCTCATGATTCTATGCCAATAAGTTTACAAAGATTAAATACTGAAATTTTATTTTCAGGAAAAACCTTTATGACCATGTACAACATTTGATAATTAATTTGTTAATTATTCCTACCAAATATATAGTAACCATCTGTTGTTTATTTATTATGCAAAATGGGGCTTTTGAACTAAATCAATAGGGAAAACCTATATTTTGTCCAGATCTTCGTTACTAGTTTTTGTGTTGTGATCAACATTTTATCTCCCTGTATCCTTCCTTTTCTGCTTGCACTGTTAAACAATGTGTCTTATATGAACCGGTAAAATTGTGGGTGATTCAAATATTGTAGGGAATTCTTTTTTGTCATGCCATGCAACTGAAGAATATATCAAATGGGATTATCACCATTATCTGATGAACGTGCTGGCAAAGCAATTAAACAAAAGCCAACAGATAAAAACCAGGCATAATATTTATGTTTGAATAGTATTGATTATTATATGTGTTATTGCTGATTTTATTTGGTTACTATTGTGTACATAACAGTATTGTGTTTATAGTATACAATAAACATAACTGAGTAGTGTGTAAGTGTTTTAATGTTTATTAAACAAGTGCAAAGTAAATCAATAAATCAAACTATCTGAACTTTAACTTCAGAATAAAGAAACAATCCACAAAATAAACTTTCCGCAATGTTTGCAATTTGATTATTGAAGTAAATGTGAAGCATAAAAATGCATGCAGTTATGGACAGATTTATAATTTAAGTATAAAATTAAAAGGAAATTATTTAGTTATTCTATAGATGAGATCACACTTCAACAAAAAACTTAAAATTTTATATTAGCACAGTTAATATTTTAAATTAAAAAAACAACAAACAATAAGAAACTAGCATTCCAAGAGAAATTATGAATAACCGCCACCCATATATGCTGCTTTTTACTTCGTAAATTAAACAGTGGTGGTGGTACAGTTACCATAATGAAAATACTACCAGTATGTTTTGAATCATAAATTTATAATTTAAAAAAAAAACGGTTTGTTTAGTCACTCAATAGAAACTGTCACATGACCATTATCATTAGGCATCATGTCATGTTGGGTGTGATCAAATAAATGATTGGAAAAAGGGATGATTATTGAGAATGTTGCTTTTCCTAAATTTTTCTTTTTTTATATTAGATTAAAAGAAAAGCTGTAGAAACGGATTTTGAAGTTAAAACTAAATGTTGAAAGAATTAAATTTGGTAGTAGGCAAGCTGTGACTAAATATCTCATATATTACACAATAAGCAGAAGTGAAAACAGAATGAACCACATTCTTTTTAGTTTAGTTAATCACAAAAAAAATGCTTTGAAATGATATGGTAGCATCTGTATGTATATTAACTATGAAAAAATATAGGTGATGTTTTTTAAATAAAATACCCTGATTAAAATGTTATTGCGTCATTCAGCTCATTCCATTTTAAATCCATAGCAGACAGCTTAACAGAATGTTTTCTAGCTGATATACTGATGAGCCAAAATACTATGACCTGCCTAATAAGGTTTTGGTCCTCCATGTGCCAGCAAAACAGCTCTTACCCAATTAGGCATGGACTCTACAAGACCTTTACAGCTTTCCTCTGGGATCTGGTGCCAGGTTGTTAACAGCAGGTCCTGTAACAGCTGCAAGTTATGAGGTGGAGTTTCTGCAGAGCAAATTTGTTGGTCCAACACATCCCATATGTGCTCAATGGGATTGAGATCTGGGGCATTGTTGAGGTAGGTGGTACATGACAAAGTACCTTCTATATGAATGATAGAACACAGCGTTTTCCAGCAGAACACTGCCCAAACTATCACACAGCCTCCACTGGCATGTCGTTTTTCCCACAGCGCATCCTGGTGTCATCGCTTCCCCAAGATAATGATGCACACATACCCCTATCAACCTTATTCAGGAGAAAGCAAGACTCATTGGACCAGGTGACCTTTTTCCATTGATACAAGGTCCAGTTCTGATGCTTGTATGCCCATTGAAGACGCTTTTGCCGATGGACAGTGGTACTCTGACTGGCCTGTGGCTACACAGCTCCATACACAACAAGGATCAATATATTGTGTATTGTGACACATTTCTTCCTTCACCTTAATTAAAGCTATCAGCAATTTGTGCCACAGTAGCCATTCTATTGGCTGTTGTTCACTTCTCACATCAATGTTTTGGCTGCCAAATACCTTGTCGGCTGTTGGAGCTTTTTCCCTCCTTGGAGCACAGCTGATAGGTACTCACCACAACTGAACAATAGCAGACCACAGGCCATGCCATTTTGAAAATGCTTTGACCTAGTCTTCTGGTCATAACAATTTGACCTTTATCAAAGTCACCAAAATCTTTCTTCTTGCCCATGTCTGCATCATTCAACACATGAAAATGAAGTACTCGAGGCCAACTTACCTGCTTATATACCTCTGACCCTGACATGCATAGTTGTTATGAGACAGTAGCTCAAACTCTGGCCACATGTTGCTGGTCATAATGTTTTGGCTCATTAATGTATATGTCTACTTAAAATAACTTTATTCAATAAATAACTTCTCATGTGCCAGGTAGAGCAATGAATAACATTTCCAAACAGCCAATTTTGTAACATGACTGAATTCAAATGACAAAAATAAAGATTATGAAACTTTCTGGGGTTTTGATAACAAAATTTTTTTATTATGAAACATTTCTATGGCTGCTAAAAATGTTACAAGGCTTTCACGAATATTTCCATCCATTTGATCTTTTTTGTGATTTTTGTGACACAAATGAAAATCATTCAAACAAACGAAATGAAGAAAAGGGAAATAAAAACAATGATTAGAAAACAGGAAGCAAATACAGCTTTAGTCAAGTGGAAGAGAAGAGCTGATTCTTCATTTCAGAAACCTCTTTCCTTGGTTGTATTGTTGTTAATACATTTGTTAGTGATATATAATATAGTTTATAGGGAATGAACAACTTCATGGGAGCCATTGGTTGACCCCCGAAAGGTGTTGATGCCACCACTGCACATAAAATTAGGTCTTATGAAACAATTTGTCACAACTCTAGATAAGGAGTTTGCAGCTTTCAAGTACCTTCCTAAGCTGTCTGGGGCAAAATAGGTAAATTATAAAATATCAATGTTCTGATCCCAAAAGCAAAGTTTGAAGGGATAATAGCCATTTTCTATACTATTATAGACATAATCAATCAGAAAATAACAATTGATTAACAATAATCAATCAGAAGATAACAAAAAGGAAAACAAAAGTTGCACAGTGTTATATATCTAATAACGGATTTAAATTCATATGCTTTACAGTCTTTGCCCTTCCCAACCTCTAATGTTTTAAAATGCCTTTAAACTCTTTGTTATGACACTAAATAATGGAAGTTAATGGGTGTTTGTCAAGGAATGATTTGGTACTATGCAAAGTACAGGCATTCAGATACATGAGTTTGTGTAGAATATAAAATCTATAGATGTCTGTTTTTGTATTTTGTATTCTTAGTGATGAACTTGACATTAGCAAGAAACATCCTTTTAAAATCACATGATAAATTTTTCATTCAACATTTTTATTAGCAGTAAACTGACCAATAATAATAATAATAATGTGATAATAATTTAAAGCTAAAATATAGGTATGTTAAACTAAACAGACATTCAACATTATAAGAAGAATCTCCATAAATTCAAGTAAATTCTGGTAAACTAAATAATGTACATATTTTCCTTAGAACTTAAATCTTTCTCCAAGTAAATCTATTCTTGATTTAAAGCTAATCAAGTCTGCTTCCAAGACCTGATTTATTCATCAAACTTTTAAACTGTTTATCAGTGTCACATTCTGCATTCTGAAATATTCTGTCAGCTTTAGGTCCCATCAAAACTTATTTGTCAGATATGCTTTATGATATAATCACAACCTTACAGTATCAAGGTCCAAGTCTCTAAGATAAAATTCTAGAAAAATAAATAACATGTCAAATTGTCTCTACTTTTCTCTTGAGAATTAGTCTTTAAAGCTATTAACAGTTTTAGACTTGTGTAACTATACACCTCATTAGATTTGTATCTGAGAAGAGGATTATAATAAACTACACGTTTCTATTGGAATTTGCTGAAGAAAACATCAACACCAACATTCACTTTTTTCTTTTATAACATGTAATTGAAAGCAGTATAATGATTCAGGTTGAAATCACATGAAAAATTACATTTATTTTCGATCGGAAAAGTTCTAATCTAAAATCTAAGAATGGCTTTCATAAAAAAAACAATGAACTGATGTATCATACTCCATGAAAACTTCAGATCGACATTACTCAGATTTTATTGGGAAGCTTATTCCCACTTATGTTGGATATTTAGCACTTAAACCCATCAAGATGAAAAGTAAAGATCTATAGAATGTGAAAGTTGACAAGTTGACAAGTTGACAAGATATGTCATTATCATATCAAAGATCCTCTCATTTCAATTTCTTATTCAAATCAAACAAAAATCTAGTTTTTATATTAGTGAGTTAATCCTTGAAGTTCTGCAAGTTTTACATACTAGTTAGTGTTCTTATTTTTAATGTTTTTTCTTCAACACAGTTTTATTAACATGTTTACCAATCATTATTCAGTGATTTGGTTTTATTCAGTGTATCGCTTATCCAATATCAAGCTTTATGAAATGCAACATTTTAATTGCAATCATAAATACAATGTTAACATTTCCAATCACCTTGAATTAAAGAAATATTTCAATATCAAACCAAGTGAAGTTTTTCAGCCTTATGGTTAATTATAAAACCTGTGATAACATTATGATATTAATACACTAAATAGAAACGATTGCTAACAAACTAATTTAAAAGTTGTGCTGAGTCAATAAAAACAATAACCATAACTTGAAGTTTTTTTTATAATAATTATTTTTGATCAAGCGATATTTTCCAATATTGAGGCAGATTTATTTTACGATGAATTGATTTCTCCAATGCTGTCATTTTTATGTTACAATGTGGGAGGTTTATATCCAAAAAAAGAAATTCTCTAATGCAAATAGAGGTCCAACACATATCAAGATATATGGTAAAAAGAAAATCTGTTGGTAATTTTGTTTCTTTATTCTGGACAAAGAAACAGCTTACAGAAAGAAAAGGACTAAAAATTTGCTTGCTGTTGTGCTTTTACCACTGAGTACATTCGTTCTGTCATCTGTGTTCCTGTTTCCACCGCTACTACCTTCATCTGTGTGTCTGAAAAGCGAGGGGGGGGGGCTAAATCCCCCCAACAGTTTTGGCTGTATCATTTGGACCTATTTGGCTAATGTGAAAGGATGAGCAAGAAGGTACTGGAATAAATTGTTTATTTTTCTTAAAAATCATACCAGTATAGACAACACCCCACTACTGACATAACTATATAACAACACAGTAATAAAGTAATGTGTTGAGACTTGAATCTACAACCAGACAAGCCAATAATTTCATCATTGCTGATTCTAATCATGGATAGTACCTATGCCAGTTCAACTACATTGATGCGATGTACTAAATAACACAATTTTTTAAAACTAAAGTATATGGCTTTATTTCCAATCATGCGTATGTATATCTGTCATAATTTGTATTTGATTTCTGCTGCTGTTACTACATTGTTGCTTTTATACATTATATATATGTACAGTAATACATCATCAAGTCAGCTATACTAGAGGAAACTGTCTAGTATTGTTAAAGTTTAATTTTAACACTGTTCAGATTTAGGTTAATTCCCAAATTCAAGTTTATCTTTTTTTTCCCTTTTAGATGTATACTAACAGAGATACCCGGCGTTCAGAGCCATGGAAAAATAATTTCAAATATAACCATACAGGAAAACAAATGATATTTTATAGACGTTTCATAAATTAAATAAAGTTTGAGTGACTTGAAAATATTTCAACAACTTTTTGTTACAAAATACCCTTTTCATAAATAAATTTGTTCGTAAATGAATAAGTACTGAAAATTTTTATTGAAATCTGATAATTTGTTGATTTGGGGGAGATTTTTACATTCCCGTACTTGAGGAGAAATAACTTTTAAAAAAATCTTGATATGGTTCGCCTGTCGCTGTGGTCAAAAGTGTGCATGCACACACATTGTAAAAAATGTCTGTTTGACTGGGTACAATAGAAAATTTATTTCATTGCAAACTAAATTATTTTGAATTAGCCTCTAATTTATGCACTAATCGAATTTTGGGTGTTCTAGCACACATTCCTGTCCAGACCCACGTGCTAATATTCATTTTAGTTGAATAATCATTGGGTCAAGTTGAAGATTATAGTTACATTATAAATAGAACGCCTCTCCCAAAAGCTTAAAAATTGCTCTCAAAACTGACAAATTACCAGAAGAAACAAAGGTTTTATGGATTGAAAGCACAAAAAATTACTTGCAAAAAATATTTTTTCTAATTTTTTAGAATAATGATTTGCATGTGGGTCTGCCCACAAGTATGTGCAGGCCTGCTCAGGGTTTGCGAGACCCGAAATGAAAAAAAAATATTCAAAAGTACTGAAAAATCATCCAAAATGCCCACATATACACTCCTATAAATCGTTTTATGGCTCAGCGGTTTGTGTTGTCAAATTTGAATTTTTTTAGTAATACCAGAAATCCCTGTTAGTGTTTTAATGAAGTAAAGAATATCTTAATATTTTTAAAAATACATTGCTATAATAAAAAAACACCTGAAAATATTAAAATGATAATGACCAAAAATAATGAGAAATGACTTCTGAGGTCAACCTCATATAACCAATGACTTTCGCTGTGAAAGGATGTACCCCTATGCCAAATTTCAGCTTCCTAATTGCAAAATTGTAGCCTACAATTGCTTCAATTGGCTAGAAATGACCATGAATGTCCTTTGGTGACCTCAAATGGCCTCTGAGTAAACCTTGCAGAGCCCATTATCTTTGCTGTGAAAATCTACCACTATGCCAAATTTCAGTTTCCTAGGTGCAAAATTGTAACCTACAATTGCATCAATTGGCTAGAAATGACCATAAATAACCTCTGGTGACCTTGAATGACCTCTGAGGTCAACCTCATGTATCCTGTCCTTGCCTATGAAAAGATATACTCCTACGCCAAATTTCAGCTCCTTAGATGCATAAATGTGACCTATAAAGTGAAGTTATATATATAACATTGAGTTATATATATATATAAGATATTTGTTAAACCAATCATATCTAGTTCATATTTTCTACAAGGGTGATTTTTTTCCAACTTTATGGTTTTCTTTTCTTGGTTAATTTGAAAGAAAGGTAAGAAATCTAAAATCACACTGCAGAATCAAAGATAGCTGGTTATAAGATCAAAAGAGATGAATAAAGAAATTCTAGTAACAGAATCCTCACAGAAAATTCAGCAACAAATGAAATAAAATTGTACTGAAATCAAGAGTGATCAGAGCTAAAAGCAAGTGGGAGGCCAACAAAAAGGACAGAGAAGCATGAAGGATGAAGAAATCAGCACTGATCAGAGATGCCTAAAGTCATAATGATAAAATGAAAAAATAAAAATCTTGAAAGAAATTACAAACAATTAAGATAAAAGTAAAAGAGAAAAGGTACATAGAAGCTCGGGATAAAGAATACAACTGAATTTTCAAAAATAAAGAATGGAATTAAAAAAATATGATACATTTGTGCAAGAGAGAATCAGAAATAAGGAATTATGTAGATAATTTATAATAAAGAAAGCTTTATATTCCTCACTTATCTTACCACATAAAGAAAATCATTGACAAACTAGGCTCTTCTACGAGTCTTGCTGAACAGGCATGCATTACAAAACTTCACTTATAATAGAACTAAAATACAAAGTTAACCAAATAACAATTAGATCATTTTTTTTCCATATCTTGAAACATTCAAATCAACTGACTTAAACACATTAGTGAATATGTATATTATTTGAATCATAAATCTATCCTAAATGCTATAAAATAATCTCAAACCAAAGGCAAAAACTAAAAAGCCACAATTTCAGCTGATAAATGGGTTAATTTATTATAGACATTGGTTACATCTTTCACATTTCATGGCAACTGTAGCTGGTCTTGTATTTCTAGTCTGTGATAAGTTAATGATGCTTAATTTTTAAACAAAACTCTGCAATATTTATTTATTAGTTAGAAATATGCATGTCCATAAACCAGAGAAATATACAACCAATTTGTACATTTATTTTTCATAGCAAATATGTTCTGGCTCCTTTTAAAGTGATTTAAAATATATCTAGCTTATTTTCATGCGCCCACATTAACTTAAATCACATTTATTAAATATTTAAATTTTTAAAACTTTTTAAAAAAGAATATGATGCAACAGAGTTGTCCAAAAAATGTATACAACGTTGGAAGAAGCAGGCAGTGGTTGGGGGAACTCAAGATTGGGGTGTAGGGTGACTCTGGTCCAAAAGGTGGAGAAACATTTATTTTTCCCACCTTGAAACTCTCTCCTTATAGGAGGCTCATGGCTGCACAATTGTATAAGAGTGTGATTGAGACTGGCTCATGTCGTTTAGTCTATTCCCATTGTCCATGTTCATATAATCTATACATTATTTTTAATTTGAGCATGTGTGTATATGTGCATATATATAATAGATACCTTAACTATTTGCAAATCTAAATATTTCTATCACAAAGAAAGGCTATTTCTGATCAGTAGCTTTCATAAAATGCTTTTGCATTCAATAATGAGTTAATGACATCTTATAGAAGAATAAATGATGAACAAAAATTCAACATTGTAACATTTGGTAGGTAATGCGACTAATCACTTGGGATAAATACAATATTCATATGAGGAAGACTGCAGCCAGCTTTGGTGGCCTTTAAGTGACTATCACTGAGCGACATCCTTCCTCCATCAGGATAAGTATCTACCATAAATACTATGCCACTAGTGAAATGTCAGGGGTGAACTTTGTGCTGTACCTTACAATAATTATAGTCACTTGATTGTTACTGGAACCAGCTGGTTCACTATTTCTGGCTAAGATCCATAACACTTCTGTTCCAATTAACTTACCATAGGAATTATGCAATTCGAGTTTTTGTATCTTTAAAAGATATACACCAGTATGCTTTCAAGATAATTTAAATATAATTATTATCCAAAATAAAAATACTTTCATATTTCATACATTTTAAGTAATCATACAAATTTAAAAAATTGTTTTTTAAATCATGAATTACTTTTTTTTCAAAACTGGTACTGTGAATAATTGATCCTATTAAACATTGCAAATCACTTCAGATATGTTCAGATGACCTTTGTTTCAGATGATTTTCAGAGTAACATCGGAATATCTTCAGTACAAATGGTAACTATTTTAAAACTGATTGCTTGGGAAAAAAAAAATATTCTAGTTTGAACTCAAAATATGTATTTTCTTTTCCAGTTGTGAAGGCAAAAACAACAAAATGGATAAGGATAAGGATAGCAGTTGAAAACTTGTGATCAATGTCCTGTGGCTTTGATAAAAATCTCATGATAAATAACAGAGTAGTTTCAAAACTGGAAGTAGGGGAGACCGGGGCTAGTTGGAACCCAGGGTAAGTTGGACTGCAGGCTTTTATTTGAAGTGTCACTAGGTCAGCTAGGAGCCAAACTGTGAGTTATGTTATAATAGTTTTGCCATATATTGATATCACAAATTTAGGCAAGATATTGATGCTCAGTTTAAACCATTTGAGTGCAAAAGGGGACCACCCTTAGGGAGATCTTATTGCATTGATAAAAAAAAATATATCATTTTCAAATTTGGAGTTGAAGTTAATAAAAAACAGAATTTTTAAAAACTTTTACAATAGTAATTGAATACTCTTATTGAAACAAAGGTTAGGTGATTAAAAATTTTAAATTAGGCGATGATGTTTGATGATGACTGGAAAATTAAATTATCAAAATGTTATAAATGTAAAACTTATTATTATGAAAATAAGAGTGTCTCTACTTTAAATTATCAAAATGTTATAAATGCAAAACTTATTATTATGAAAATAAGAGTGTCTCTACTTTAAATATTCAAATATAGAATATGAATAAAGAATGGCAAAAAAATAAAAACCTGCTTCCCTTTTTGTTGGCACACTTTACGTTTATGCTTCAAATTATAGTAAGAGCTTGAACAGAGCCGTTTTGAACAGTACGGAAAACTTTGGAACAAATTAACCCCACTAATCAAGGTATACCTGTATTTTCTACTAATAACTCCACCCACAAAATCTAAAAGACAGAAAAGTGTTTAAAAAATGTATATCTCATCTGTACTTGAAGAATTGCTAACTGAAATATTTTGAACTAGCTGAAACCTGCCCTATTGTTATATATATATAAGAGGTACGATTGGTGTAGCGGTAACAGCGCTGTTGATGTTCACTTTGCACTAATGCCCTTGGGAAAGACATGAATCCAGGTCTTCTCCTCCCAACTATGGTAGCAGGATAGATTGGGCTCTCTAGCCTTGGGAAAGCAACCAGTCTGGGAGAAGGCAAACTGATACTAAACCAGGGAGTGGTGCCTCCTTAAGGCAGTTTGATGCCCAATTTGACATCCTTCCTTTAGCTAAGCTGATGCCAGATGTATCACTCTCTGCTTTCCTCTGGACTACAACAAGCGAGGCCAAGACAGGGATTCTGGTGACTGGAGGCCATTCATATGTATAGTGAACGAAAAGTAAGGGTTCAATTTAGCCTTATAGTTATATTGTAAATAGAACCCACCTCTAAAACCCTTTAACACATTTTTTTCTCAAAACTTTTTCCTTTAAAACATTCCCCTATGTCCATTGAGTATGCATGCCAAATTTGGTTGAGCTGCACCAATGTTTAATGGAGGGACACCGTGACAAACAGAGCCAGTTGTTTTATATAATATTATAGTTAGATTGTTAATAGAACCCTCCTCTAAAAAATATTTTTATTGAAAAACCACATAATCCAAGTTCTTCCCCTAGGTCCACTAAATATGTATACCATATTTGGTTGAGCTATGCCAAAGCTGTGCCAAAGCTGTGCCAAAGCTGTGCCAAAGCTGTGCCAAAGCTGCATCAATGAACGGAAAGTAAGGATTCAGTTTCATATTATAGTTACAGAGACAAACACAGCCAGTTGTTTTATATAATATTATAGTTACATTGTTAATAGAACACCCCTTTAGAACCCTTTAAAAAAGACATTTTTTTTAAAAAGCAAATAGTTCAAGTTCTCCCCTTAGGTTCAGTAAGTATGCATACCAAATATGGTTGAGGGGGGACACAGTGACAGACAGAGACAATTGTTTTTTATAAATAGATTTAAAAAAACAAAAGCTTTCTATTTTTTGCAGAAAATAAATAATTTGGTCAGCACCACATTCTTGTCATAGAATCTTTGAAAATTAGAAGAGTAATGAAATTAATCAACTAGTAAAAATGTTACTCAACAAATAAAAATTGCTTTGTATAATAAAGAGAAAGTAATGTGTTGATGCTAAACATTGTGCTAATCAACTCATTAAGTATGAAGCCTTGAGCTTAGAAACTAAAACAAAGTTCATGGAAATTACCAGCAAAAAACTTTTTAATACGAGAAAGAAATGCCACAGACATCACTTAATGAGAAACAAAACTAAAAACCTTACTGTCATTCTTTGAATAATCTATTATAAAAATCTGTGTCTTTGAAAGGTATTGACAGGTAACTTACTAGATTTAAAAAAACAATTTACAAAAATTATTGGATCATAAAACAAGAAATGAATTTAGTTTGCAACTCTCTTCCTTAAAATCATACTTCATAATTTTACAATGATTCTTTATCAGGCCAATATATGATTTAACAAAATAAAAACTCAAGTGCACAACAATACCAGGTACTTTCCTCTCTCTCTCTCTCTCTCT
>VCCN01003880.1:786887-800068 GCA_006491835.1 Architeuthis dux
AAGACCATTGTTAACAGTGGTAGCAAGGAGAGTTGATAGAAATTTCATTGTTCTAATAAAAAAAAGTTTAAATTTCAAAAATAAGTATATGACTATATGAGCTCTTAAGTAAAACCATCTGAAAACTCTAGAAACATCGGAGCAAAATTTAGCTTCAAACTGTCTTTTTCAAGGAAAAAATCCATTGCCAAAGTTACTGCCTATTAAGCCAGTTGAATAGACAAAAGACATCAACAAAAATCAATAGATTGTCTGCTAAAATGTGTACAGAGTTTTAGTCTAACACAAGATAACTGTTAAGAATATATAAAATGCTTGTGCTGATTGACTTTGAAATAAAGACAATACAAATAAAAGTGTGAATATTTGTCAAAAGTGTAAAAAAGTAGACTCTGAAGTTCTGCAACTTTGATCATTTAAATACTTGAGTTAAAATAAAGACTATATTCTCAATTAATTTCAATTATTTTATGCTAGCTTGATTTCAACTTCGGTTAAATTCATTTTTCTCTCTCCCACAAATGTATCTCCTATCTCCAACTAAGAATAACACAACATTTATTTAGATATTTTGGTTTAATTCAGCATAAAGATTTTCATTTTTAAAGATGATAAATGTGATATTTTATTAATGCAGATAATATAAATTATAATGTACTGCTGAATATGCAGGAGACATAATGCAGCACCTTGTGAATCATTGCTAAGGCTATTTAAACTGTCAACAATATAAGTGTAGCGTATATATGAAACTGTATAATGTCATTATAAAACGATTGTTACTTTACAAGTTTAAAAATAAATAGTGATATATAAAATTATTTTATTATTGTGCTGCAATGGGTTTTTTTGCATCATTCCCTTCTGTTTATGTATACATCTATATATCATTTTATAGCTCTGTTTTTTTATTACTTTTATTTCTTGTTTTTTTTTTTATAGAGTACTGAATCAAAAATGAATAAACATTATGCTCTGAGTTCAAACTTGGCTGAAGCCATCTGCAACAGTGCTTGGGGGCTGGATTCAGCTTCAGAATGGACTGTGCATCGTTAGTTCCCAAAATTTTCTTCTGGTGATCTGGATCTCCAAGATGAGCCTGGTCGTGGTCACAAGTTGTCAATTGACAATGAAGAATTGAGGGCAGCAATGGAGGTTCAACCAGAAACAAACACTCAGGCATTGTGAGCAAAGCTGGTGGTAGCCCATACAACTGTCAGAAGACATCTGGCACAAATTGGCAAAGTGAAGAAAATGCAGAAGTGCAGAATCCCCATGATTTGACTGGTGATCAGCAGCTTGCACAGTTTGACACTTGTTGCAATTTGCTTGTTTGTTTGAAAAATGACCCTTTTCTTGGTCATCTGCTTACTGTGGATAAAGTGGTTTCTGTATGATAATCGGAAACATGGCTTTCTTTGGGTCCACAACATTGCTCCCCACTCAACCTTTGCAAAACCAAATCTTCTCTCCAAAAAGATCCTCCTGACTGTTTGGTGGTTCTGTAATTGAGTAACCCATTACAGCAACTTGGTCAGACCCTCACGGCAGAGTCTTATTGTTGTGATTTGGAACTGATGCATAAAAAGTCGCAAACATTTTGGCCAGCAGTGGTGAATAGAAAGGGGCTTATCCTGCTGCCAGATAACACAAGACCTCATACTTGACAAACCACCAGGCAAAAACTGATGTAGTTAGGCATCGATGTCCTGCCCCACACTCCCTATTCACTGGACATGTCCCCTACCGAGTTATCACGTTTTAAAGTTTGTGGTTCAAAACAGCCAACCTGATATAATTCCTTAGAAGAATGTTGCTACTTTTATTGTACAAAAAATAAATGCAAGATTGTAAGCTTTCTTACAATTTCCCAATATAAGCAATGATTGCCTCAATTTTAAGCAAATTTTAGAGAGAAACATTTTCTTGTAGAGAAACTGAATACAGCTTAGTAGTAGTTAAAAACAGGTTTATTGCACATACATGCCATATAAAGAAATGGGTGGAGCCAGTTTCTTGCACTGCAATGCATCCAGCACCACTGCCTCCTATGTGCCAATATAAACAGTTAAAGCTCTTGGAATATAAAAGATTTCCTTGTTGCTATAGTTATATCCTTTTGACTTATTAATTTTGGTTACGTGCCTTCCACAGGGACCATTTAGACTTCATTGCTTTTACATTGTAATTAAATAAATAAATAAACTGTTCTGGTTAGCCACTCAATAGAAACTGTCACGTGACCAATGTCTTTTGTCAGCATGCCATGTCGGGGTGATCACATAAAAAATTCAAAAAGGGGGTGATCAATGAATAACTTCTCTTGCTTTTTTGTTGGACGGTGATCACCAAAAAAGTTTGAATTTTCAAAAAACAAGCGTGAATGCAGACAGACACACACAAACTAAGCGACCAATTTAGCCTAAACTTACATTGTAAATTCAACCTCCCACTAAAAACTTATTTTGAGAGGAAATTGTGAAAAAATAAAAAAACAAATTTTTTCTAGACATAATAAAGAGTAAATGTTTAAGTTTTCAGCCCTCTAGCTCCATTGGTATGGTCTGTATGCGTGATACATGCATACATAGCCAGCTAGACCAACTTAAAAACTGAAGAAAGCTATGTTGACAGTTTAGTTGATGGTTTCTAATACAACTCAAACCAGGATGGAATTTGTTCATGGATACAGGCATCCCCCAATATAGCACAGTTCGTGATTTAAGGTGATTGATTAGTGGACCCCAACATCTCTACCTATATGTATTATCGTTGACTTGTCCAGAAAACCGTGAATCAAAACAGAATTTCATCAAAAGACTTACTTAATATGACTAAGATATTAAAATTTTACAATTTGCAATCAAGTAACATATAATTACATGTGATGAAAACAACACCTGCGTTTACTTGTGAACTTGTAATTGACTTTTGATTATCCTTGGTTCAGTTATAACATGGTAGTCTTTCTTGGATCCCAACACCAGCTGTAGTGATATTTTTAAACCAGCACATGAATTTTTCAGTAGCCAAATCAATCAAATATTGCCTGATAATTTCTACTTCTAAGTCATCATGATTCACTCATAGACCATAAAAAAGTGAGGAAATCTAGAGTAGTCTGCTACTATTACAACATTTAATTGGTGAATTATCATTAATTGTATATGTAATATTAAACTGTAAGTTCAACAAAGATTTTTACCAAAGAGGGGAAGTCAAATATAATACATAATTATGAATCACCACTACCCATATATGCTGTGTTGGCGGTAATCAATTAAAAAGTTGAAAAAAGGGGTGATCAATGAATAAGTTACTTCTCTCGCCTTTTGTTGGGCTGTGATCACTAAAAAAGATCTGTATTTTCAAAAAAACAAGCAGGCACAAACCAGTGACCAATTTAGCATAAACTTACGCTGCAAAACCTATTTTGGAGAGGAAACTGCCTGCTACATTTGGCCATATGTCAACACTGACCAATAATCAACCCCTACTCAAAAGCTTTATCCTCATACTTGACATTTCTGAGTCTAAGAATTCTTCCTAGCAACTCTGGCATCTAGTTTACAAGAATTGTGTTCTTAAGTGCTTGAGCCTAAATGGCAACAGAAGAATCCATAAGCAAGTGGTGCAGTAAATATTAAAGTAATATCCTTGATCTTTGTGCATGCTTTTCAATGTGACACAGACAAAAGAAAATGTGCGGATGTAAGTGGCCATTCTAGAAATACCACTTTGCAACTTCCAATATTAAAGAGAATATAAAACAGGTCTGGTTAGTCACTCAATAGAAACCATCACGCAACCAATGTTTTTTGGCAGCATGCTGTGTTGGGGGTAATCAATTAAAAATATTGGAAAAAGGGATGATCTTTCGCCTTTTCTTTGCAGTGATCACTAAAAATCTGAATCTTCAAAAAACAAGCAGTCACAAACTGAGGGATCAATTTAGCATAAATTTACATTGCAAACTGACCCCTCCCCCAAAGCCAGCCAGCCAGCTGGACAAACTGAAGAAACCTATTTTGACAGTTTTGGTAGACTGTTTCTAATATGTAGAGCTAATTGTCTGGGCATGCAGAGAAAGCATTCAATTTGGTTACATAAAGGCTAACAATAGACTATTAATTCTTTCTGCATGATGTAGTACCTAACATGGTGTATTTAGCAGAGCACTCAACTGGAAGCCACAAGACCAAGAGTTTAATCTTCAGTATTATTTACTCAAAATCTGAGACACACAGCTTATCTATATTATACTCAGAATTGTATGCAATTACTGCCAATGGTGGGGCTTCATTAATTTGTGGCTATAAGCATTTGTGTCTATATTTGAAGAACATGTTAAATGAAGTTACTATTATTCAATGATTCTTTTAGACCAGTTTCCTCATCCTGGTTGTCTTTATTACAATATTTCAGCAGTTGTACCGCCTACCTTTCTCAGGGGTCTATCACATTCAGTAACCTTCCAGGAACTTCAGAGAAAGGCATCAAGAAGGTGAAGTGACTGAAACATTGTGATAAAGACAAGAATGATGACACTGGTCTGAATTTTATCATGCAAACACAAAGGTTATCATTAAGGTGTTTTTCTTATTAATTTTCTGAATAGGATAAGAGGAAATGTAATGCCATTGAATAGTGAAGGTCAACTAAATTACAAAAATTGTAGAATTGTTCTAAATAAGATAATATATTTTACACTAATACTGCCAATGTTATATTAAAACCAAATATTTATGGGTTTTTTTTTTCATTTAGGGAGCATGTTATAATGTGTTTCCCAAAGCCAATGGATCATGGTAGCTTCTGCTTAAAGAACTGAATAGGTCAACTGCTGAAAATAAGGGAAACTCTGTTAAAACTAACATTATCTTACAACACAAACAACAAGAAGGAGTTTAGTCATCCGAAGAACCATTTGAATATTAATGACACTTCTCAAAACTATAGAAAATATCTTTTCAATCTATCTTTTTGACAATTGTTTTTGTAACAATCCTGTTTAACAAGGTTAAACAATTAGATTCACCTGAGCTTAAAATAAAATTCTATAACTTAAAACAAGTCTTTAGCAAAGATTATAACTCTTAAGGGACATTTGCTGTTATTAAATAAGAGGGTGTTTCTATAAACTAGTAAAACTTAAATAATTTGTGAATTCATGTTGATTAAAGCAAATTCTGGTGCCATTTCTACATATTAGATATTTATAATCAACTTGTATATCGTCATCTCTTGACTATGATTAAGTCTGGAGATTTCTTCATTTTTCTACTTCTACCCACACATCCTATAAATTACACTTGGTTTCTGTCAAAACTCTAGTTTACAAAACAATACACTGTAGTTTTTTTTTTTCAGATAAAAAAACTAGTATATACAAATGGTTCACAGAATTTCTTTTATATAGTGAGCATTTAAGAGTTAAAAATCAATGATTTTACACAAGTGAAATCCTAGTTTATAGATTAAATATGTACAGTAATACCCCACTTAGCGCTGCCCCATTTAGTGCTGATTTGCTATAGCACTCTTTTTTAAATATATTTCATAATAAATTTAGTAATGTTAAATTTTTTAAATGAATAATAATGAATGATAAAAGACAGCATCATGGACAGTCACAAAACATTGGTATATTGTACTCTTTGGTTAATGTGCCATGTGTATGAGAATATACACAATAATTTATCATGTAGTGATATACATCGGCACCTAGTGATATTTCACCAGCTCCCGAAAGTAGCAACCAGATGAGATACACAGCACTAATCCATTCCATCTTGTTGAGGCTCAACAATGATATCATATATTTTAAAATAATGAAAATGACCCTGACTGGGAGCATAGCAGCAAGGCAAAGAGAGGTGTTCTGGTCATTCTATTTATGCTGTTATAATGACCCTGTATAGTGCTATTTTGTTTGGCATTATTTTTTTCATATTAAGAGCACTAATTAAGGTATTACTGTACAACCAAATTTCCTTAAAATGCTTAAATTAGATTTTGAATTTAAAAGTAAGGAATTTCATAGAAAGTGAATGACTTTCAGAAATTAAATAATGATTACAGGAATATCTTTGTCATGAAACAAGACTTTTTAACTATGAAAGACTTTATAAACAAGATGTACGTTTACATGAGAAATAATGAAATCTTTTAAGCCTTTTCTCTCATTCAGGAATTTCTATGATCTACACCAGTGGTTCTCAAAGTGGGCGTTAGCACCCCCTTGGGGGTGTTTGTTTGTTTCAAGGGGGCGTTGAGGTGACTAAGGCCCTTAAGGGGGCATTTGAGCTTCTAGAGGGGGCATTGTGGATGTTCCATAAACATAAACGTAAAGTAAAGTGTTGAGTACTTCTCACATTTAAACTACGGGGGTGGGGGGTGGGGGTGACATGTACCTAGGTGTCATAGGAGGGCACTGGGCTGAAAAAGGTTGAGGAACACTGATCTACACATTTCAAAGTATGTTTTCTCTTTTTGCAAGCATACATATATACATGTACACAGACATATGTACAGTTTGGATGGGATATTTTATATTATTAAAACATATTTTTCCAGTTATTTAAAAGGACATTTTTAAACCAAAAATTATAATACAACAAACAACTTTTAGAGCACTGCTTGGCAATGACACAGAAATAAAGATTTCAAGAACACAATTCTGAGACAACAAACAAGCTAAGAATGGCAGACATGCACGTGTAGAAACATACACATGTACCTATGTATATGCTGTACGTGTATTTGTTTTAATCCCAGTATAATGAGGAATATAACTTGTACAAAAGGCTAGCAGCTGTAATGATTTTGTCAGGTAATAACTGCACTCTTATTGTCCTCCTTGTAATTTTTATTTTTTGTTCATTTTTATATTTAGCTCTTGCACAGTTTTATTTTACATTAGTCTTTGTAACACAATAACATGATAAACAGAAATCAAATAATGGATTTCAATAATGTGAAAGTCCTAAATTGGTCAGGCTACGGTTCTATCCTCACTTCCCTGCACACACATCTATTGTTTCTTGAATCTTTGATAAATGTTGCCATTATCAACAGGAGCTGAATCTATTAACAAACTGTTAAGCGATACAAAATAGGCAATTTTATAATAATGGAGCTCAAGGGACTGAGAAACTGTGTGTCATTAGCTATGAAGTATTAAGGCCTATTATAGTTGTTACTGGTGGGAGAATGACAGTGTCCTTTAGATAATGATTCGCTTTGGGAAACCATTATTACTAATTTTTGTTGAGTTTTTAACCTACCATTACAACCAAAGTATGGTGGTTGCATCCTTCTACATCTTCTGTGTCAAAATATAACCAGGAGAGCTTCTAAAAAAGCTTTTATTTTGTTATTCCTATTTACAGCTTTTTAATCACCACTACCCACAACATATTGGTTTAAACACTGGGTTTAGGTCATAGTAGAAACTTGAAAGTTTGCACACACACTCTCCTCAATGAGTAGGGAAAACAGTTTTTTGTTTTTTTAACCCCCCCACCCCAATAGGTTTTTAGTGGGGGGTTCAATATGTAATGTAAGTTTATGCTAAATTGGTCACTGGTTTGTGCCTGCTTGTTTTTTGAAAATTCAGTCTTTTTTAGTGATCACAGCCCAACAAAAGGCGAGCGAAGTAACTTATTCATTGATTACCCCTTTTTCTAACTTTTTAATTGATCAGCATATATGGGTAGTGGTGATTCATAATTTCTCTTGGAATGCTAGTTGTTTCAGCTTTTGGTTAAATTTATTTAGGCACTTCTGTTCATTAATTATTCCATGATCCTGCTTTTTATGCTAACTTAACTCTGAGATTCATAGACCTTTTGTAATCGCTGTGGAACTCTTCAATGAATAGGATAAAAAATGGAACTCTTGTGAATTGAATTAAAAAAAATAAAAATCAGAAGTTATTCCCCTTGAATTGGACTTTTTTACTAGAATGATTTTAAGCGTTAAAATTATGACCATCCTTGTACTTCTGGTTTGGTGGCTAAAAATATTCAAGATATCTCTGACCCCCAAGACACAATATTATGATTTAATTTTGGATTGAACTATGGCTCAACATTATAGACTGCTTCAAGCCAATCCAACAAACTCTTCTTCTAATTCTAACACTCAAGAGAGAATGATATCAGCTGTTTCTTGCATGTGACATTCCATTCCAACTTTGTAGACCATCAATCAAATCCAGGGAACCAATGCCAGAAATTGTGCAACAATGTTTTCCTCAGGTTTCATTAAAAAGATTTAATGTTTATGCATGTGTTACCTGTGTGCATTTGAGTATCTTGATATTTGATCTTGCCAATACAGAAACTATGATTTAAAGCCAAAGTTCTAATGAAGATTTATTGGCAGAATGCTGGAAGGAAGAAAAAAACAAATAAAATAGTGAGTGGAATCTTTCAGATTACACACGGAAATAAAAAGGTTTCTGATGATGAGTCTTTGATATCTGCTCTAATATGGGGAATAATCAATTCTAAGGCTGGAGGGCATTACTCCTTTGGAATAAGCTACTGTGGAAATAATAATTCCTCATTGACACATTTTAAGGACAAAAATCAAAACAAGGTTTGTTGAAACTTGATGTAATCATAAGATCAAGCAGCAATAGAAAAGAAATATCTAAATGGAAGAAACCTTTCTTAAAATAAAGTTCCATGAAGAAGGACGTTGTCAATAATATAGCACAGAAATTCTGAATCAGAGGTAGATAATTCAGAATCAGGATCACAGGAGTATATTTTAATATTCCTCTTAAAAAAGAATTTAATTATACCAATGAAATTACATTCTGCAAGCTGATTCCAAATAATACTTATGAGAAAAGGTTTTCCTCTAATAGAAGATCAGTAAGTAGACAGGGAAAGAAAATAGCAGATTGTGACTTTATATTAATATTCAAATCTTTTATTTTTGTGCTATTTTAGTATTTGATAACTCAGCTTTTTGCAGTGTTACAAAATAATTTGTCCTGACACTGGAGATATACAAAAATATATAAATGAGTAAAAATGATCAGATCTATAAAAACAAGATATTAATAATATCAAATTGAATAAGTTTGGATAACAAGTACTTCAAAGATTCAGCTGTTGGTCTTACATGAGAGTTATAGGGTAATTTGTTTTGGTTATGGGAATCCATCCAGTGGAATTTACATCTTTTTGTACATAGAGGGGAGAGGGACTCAAGGTATCTCCTGATATTTGCAGTTTCTACTGACATGCCCCCATCATATATAATGATCCCAAGTAGTCTATTATGATTTTCACCTCTTATATCTTTTTTTATGCACGGGTCTATGCAATTTATATACATATATACCTCCCATTACATGAGAAAAGTCTTGATTCCATTTAGCTATTATATATACCAGCTGAAAATCCGCCCTACTTTTAAGATTTATTTAAATAGTTCCTGCGCGAGGCCTAAATGGAGCCTTTGGCCCCAATAAGAGATCATGGATTTGAACTATGTATTTAATAAATCATACCTTATTCAAAAATATTTTGGAAACCATTGGATCACATTTAATTTGAATATCTGTGGGGATTTCACAAAAGATAGGTGAATTATAGTAAGATAGATGTAGATAGATAGATCATTATTATCGCTATGAGCATGAACACAGACTCCACAATATTATTTTTTAGTATTTTTAAAAACTAATATGCTAACATGCTCCATTGTCCCATTAGTAACCACAGAACATTTGATGGCCATAGCTTTAGCCATCCTTGAGTTAAGCAATGACAGACAGGTAGATAGACAGCCATTTGATGAATTATAGTAAGATAATAGCATAGTTCCCATAAAAAATGACAGGATTAGTTACATATGGATCGGCACTTCTGCCTAGGATCAGAGTATCCCATAATTTCAATTTTTGTAATAAATCATTTTAACTCCATATAGTTTGTTCCTACAAACTATAAATTATCAAACTGAACTACAAAAGTAAATTAATTCACTAAAATAATTCAACTAAAAAAATAATTTTTGTGTCTCAATAAATTGTTTTAATTCCATAGTTTGTTTTTGTTGGTCTTCCTTACACGTCATGTTCAATGGCTTGCTTTAAAACCCTTCAATCTCATTCTTTGTGAAGTCTGATGTCAGGATTGGCTCAAATGAAGATTTCCAATCAATAATTTCATTAAGGTTTCTTGCAGACCAACTAGGGAACGCGAAAAGCCTGAATACTTTTGTCTCCTTAGTTGGTATTGCCATGAATTTAGAGAATTTTGTCTCCAGCAAATCGTCTTTTCTGCCTCATCTTCACTGGAGAGAAGGGAAAGGTGAAGGTTTACTGAGTGAGCCTGCCAGGTTCCATGGTTGACGTATCTCTTCACGAGGTCATGAGTTACATCTCTTTGAAAACGTGGCGGAGATCATCCAAAATTGATAGTTTGCATCTGATATCAAATTACATTGGGTAGTAGAGTAAAACAATGTTTCACAATCATAAGAAGATCCTTTTCTATAGCCCTGGTAAAATTGTGTTTACTTATATACAGACATATTAACCGGTTTGCAGCTGTGGGCCAATATGAGTGGCTGACTGGGCCTGGTTTCAAACAGTAGACTTTCATCAATTTATCCCCCAATTATAATCTTCACCATTCTGTATCCATTCTGTATCCATAATTTTGATCATTACTGAGATCATGAATGATGTCGTTCAGCCATTAAGTTTACCTTGGTCTTCGTTGTTGCTCCCCACATCATGAAACTTCCTCTGTATGTATATATACATATATATATACACACATATATATACACATATATGTATGTATATATACACACATATATATATATACACATATATGTATGTATATATACACATATATATGTATATATACACATATATGTATGTATATATATATACACAGCCACTAATGAAGAGAAAATTGGACTCTTACTAAGTCGAGATTTAAAGAAATAATCTCAGAGAGATAACTAACTAAAAAGATAACTAATACATTCTTTCAAAAACGGAAAGGTCGAAAGTGGACTTGGAAAAGCCCAAATGGCACAACTAAAAATGAAATCGACTTCATACTAACTGACAAGATTGATAACATTAAAGACGTTACCATTATAAACAAAATAGATATAGGAAGCGATCATAGAAGCAGCGTGCAGAACTAAGTTTAACTTTAAAACAGAAAGGAATAAAATGATTCTTAAGAACAAATGCCCTAATAAGATAGAGATAGAGAACATTAGCAACTTCAGAGTAGCGTTAGCGAACAGATTTCAGGCCTTGAGGAATACTGACAGTGACATAGAGGAAAAGACTAATAGTCTGGCAAATATAATTAAGGAAGCAGCAGAGATGGTAGGCAATACAAACGTAAACAAAAACACAGGGAAATACTCTAAACGAACATGAAAACTAATGAAACAGAGGAGAAATATGAAGATACAAACTAAAGAAGATGAAAACAAAAATGCAGAACTTAATAAACTAATAAATAAACAAACGAGAAAAGAAAAAAGAAAGAAAAACACAAAAAGGATAGTAGAAGCTATCAGAAAGGGGAAGAGTTTAAAACATGTCCAATCCACAGACAATACTAACAAGCAACAAATACTCGCACTAAAAGATAAAAATGGCAAAATTGTGACAAATTGAAAAAAATAACGGAAGAATACTATGCAATTGTGTAGGCTTCGAAAAAAGACATATCACAATCTAATCAACCCATAGATACTAGAGATATCCAGACATAACAGTAAAGCCCCTGATGAAGATGACATAACTTCTAGAAGATGCAGGAGAGACTTTGCACAAAGGACTAGCACAGCTATTCACACAATGGATAAGCGAGAGAAAAGTTCCCAACAACTTCTGTCTAGGAATAGTAATCCTACTCCACAAGAAATAAAATAAGCACAACCTTGGTAACTACCGCCCTAATATACTATTACCTAACATATACAAACTATTCACAAAAATAATCCCAAACAGATTAACAGGCAGCCTAGATGAAAATCAACGATGCAAGCGCAGGCAGGCTTCAGAAGCGGATACTCAACAATAGGTCACCTACATGCAATAAATCAACTAATCAAGACATCCTTAGAATACAACAAACTACTCTGTAGATTATGAGAAAGCATTTGACTGAGTAGAAAATATGGCAGTCTTCAACTCAATGTGAGAACAAGGCGTTAATGAGAATTACATACAAATTATCCAAAACATATACGAAAATGGCACTGCAATAATTAGACTACATAAAGATACAAACAAGATAAAGATAGCTAAAGGAGTAAGACAACGGGAACAATATCACCTAAACTATTTACAGCGAGCCTTGAAAGCAACTTTCAGAAAACTGACTGGGAGGGAATGGAAATAAACATAGATGGAGAATACTTAAGCCACTTAAGATTTGCTGATGACATATCCATGACATCAGAAGCATCTGAAGAATTACAAAAACAGTAACAGAAATATTGATTACATGACGACCAGTATTTAAATTAAAGGTAGGTTTGTAAAATGTCTGGTTATTTCAAAGATTGAAATATCTATTCTCCAGCTGACAATTAATACCTAGTTTCACATACGGAAGCTAATTGCCTTTTGCTTAAATTTAATAATTTCATTTTTTGTGGGTTTTTTTCTACATATATGTAGTAATTATTAAAGTAAATAAATTTGTTACTACTTGTAATATTTGGGGGGAGTTGGGAGGAAGAATACTTTTATGGTAAAACCACGCTCCCCTTACAGTGCATGTTTTTTTAATTTTAATTTTCTTAAATAACAGCGTTTTTCTTCTCCTTCTTTGGTAGTTTTGCATAATGTCACTACACAAACAAAGAAGAGATCCAGTTTCAAATCTGGAATCAAAGTATCTTTAAATTAGACCAATGACACACATAGAAGTGATTAAATTTTGGGGCAGATCCAGGAATTTTTACAATCGCCTCCCCTGAATCATAACTATTTGTGAACTAATTTTCATTCTGTTTTTAGTGACCATGGCATTGGCAGAGGTATGCGCTGAGTGCTTTCTAGTCAATCATTACTTCTGTCAGAAAGATTGTATTCAGCCTTATTAATCTGTCTTTGACCAATCAATCTCTAAAGAAATGAAGATTCTCATGAAACTTACTACTTGTACAAAAAT
>VCCN01003880.1:812601-831901 GCA_006491835.1 Architeuthis dux
AGTTGTACTGAATGTTGTACTCCAGTTGTACTATACGTAAAGGTCGTTCTGTACACCAGTAAGAAGTGTCAAACCTTTTCCTTCATCACAAGAGACGAGCCGTGATGTAGTTACAAACAACGATCCCATGAGGGTCATCGCTGAGCAGCTCAAGACCTGGGAGAACTGTGTGATCTGGTCAAAGCACTTGCTGAACAAGCTCAAGTACCACAAGGAGCCCAGCATGCTCTGGTTCTTCTCCGATGAACTTCAACCAGGACCAGAAGGTGAACAGGAGTAACAACAGGTGGCTCTGCGGGGAACCCACAGTGATGTCTGTGATGGTCCTGGGGGTCATGAACAAGGATGAACATATCATGTTGCGCCACTTCTTCCTGCAGACCAACCAGCAGCTCTCATGGATGTGATGTCCAACATGAACAAGAACCACCTGATCTAGGCATGCAGTCGCTTCCAAGGCCACATCGAGGCCGTTCTCAAGGCTGAGGCCAGTTTTATTGAATAACCTCTTTCTTTATATCTAGTTGAACATGTGTACCAATCTTTATGAAAATCTATTGATTTTTTCTATTGAATATCTTTGTTTTGCTTTATATTATAATCTATTCTCAATTAACTGTCACACCCTGTATGGTTAGGCAGTGCATTTTATATACATACAAATATGTGGATATTTTAATTCATAAGGTATTAATTGGTCAGTAATATAGATGTTGGGAATCTATTCTGGAATTGGATATTCTTTCAGAAGACATTGCTATTTTACACCATTTATTCTAATATAATTTATCTATACTAATACTTGAGCACTCTGTTTGTTTATTTGTTTGTTTATTTGTCCGTGCCTCTTCTCCGCAAAAACTACAAGTCCAATCGACCTAATATTCTGCATGTAGACTGAGGTCATTACTGGTCATTTAAAAACAATTTTCCAACTTTTTGGCCACAATTTTGCACCTATGAAACTGGAATTGCACATAGTCTAAATCTTTCCATGGCGAAACTCATATGCACTGTGATTTTGATCTCAGAAGTCACTTGAGGTCACAAGAGGTAATTTCTAGCCAATTTTCAAATTTGTGGGTCATAATTTCACACCAAGCCTGCTGAATCTTTGCATATGTGTACACCCTTTCATGGCGAAGGTACTAAGCTAGGCGAGGTTGACCTTGGAGGTCATTCAAGGTCATTACTACTCAATACCAAGGTTTTGGTAATACTTTGGCTCCTATGAAACTGAAATTTGTCATAGGGGTAAGTCTTTTCATGGCAAAGGTCATAGGGAATGCAAATCTGACCTCAGTAGTCATTCATGGTCACCTGAGGTCATTTGTAAACATTTCTAGCCAATTTTCTGAGTTGTTGGCCACAATTTTGGACCATGAAACTGAAATTTGGCATGGTGGCTCATTTGTTCACGTCCAAAGTATTTGGTTATGCGGTTTTATCATCAGAAATCATTTCAGGTATTGGCACTGTTGGCTGGGGCCTATAATACATCGACTGCATCTCCTGCAGAGGGGTAAGACCCCCCCCCAAACAGGGGCCCGGCCATATCGGCTGGTGCCTAGAATGTGCCAACTGCATCCCATGCAAATGGGTAGGACACCCCCAGCAACCAGGGGCCACCTGTTCTTTCACCAAAGTTGCAAGACTATTTTTAAAATTTTAAACTGATTTCAGCATTAAATGACCCATCAAGGGTTGATATGCCGCTAAACAAATCAATCAATCAATCAATCATTCAAGGTCACCATATGTAATTTTTAGGCATTTCTAGCCATTTTGTTTGCCTCAATTTTGCACTTAGGATGCAGAGATTTGGCATAGGGGGTTCATCTTTACACAGTGAAAGTTATAGGCAATGAGAGGTTTATCCTGGAGGTCACTTGAGGTCTTCTGAGGTCTTTTCTGGTCATTTATAGCCAACTAAAGCAATTTCTAGCATAATATTGAGTTTGTTATGAAGTACCTCACCTCAGTTTGGGATTAAATTTTTTTTTTACCATTTGGCAGCCAAACAATTATATTCTTGGAGGTAATTTAGTAAGTGGGGTTAACCTGTGCAGAAAAAACATGATAGGATAGGTGTTGCTGACCCCCAAGATCGTAGTCCAGCACAAGTTAGTTTTGATTTAAAATAGCTTTTGGGAGAAAAACAAAAGAACTTTAGAGGCTAAAACAATTGATTTTTTTCTTCTTTTGTTTGTAAAAAGTTGTGCAACCCTGAGAAACGTTTTCTGACTAAAATGATCAAATTTTAACAAGGCACAAGAACAATCTCTCATGATTGTTGGCCTTTACCTGACTCATCCATGCTTTTTTCATGGGAGAAATATTTATATAGTGTATCCAGATGCCCTGTTGAACTAAGGGATAACATCATTTGTTCTTTTTTGTGCATCAGAATATTTTTTCCATTACAACTACTTTTACATGTGTAAATAGTATAAATAATTGTCTAGTTTCTTTCATTGATTGTGTTATGTAAGAAGAAATATATCAAAGAACCTATTTTTCCTGTTTGGTTAATCTTCAGTTATTTTTCCCACCAGGCAATGCTGGGTATCGCTGCTAGTTCTAACATAAATTATCCATAGGTAAGACTGAGAGGTATAAACATGTATAGATAATCTTGTTTTTTCATCAATTGTTATATTTGTACTTTGTTAAAAACTCAATTAAAACCTTCCATTGGGCAGCCATTAAGCTCAATGTAAAATCACTTCCTATTTATACAGAAAGTAAGGGTCCAGTCAGCAGTATAGATAAAATGTAAATAGAACACCCCCACCCCTCTTCCACTAAAAAAGCTTAAAAATTGGTGTTTTGGAATAATGATTTCTCAATGAAGTAAAGGTAACCAACCAAAATACTTCAAAGATTGAATTTCATACGACAAGTGGAAAGTAAGGGTCCAGTACAGTAGTATAGTTATATTGCAAATAGAAGCCCCATAAATTTTGTATTTTGAAAAATGATTTCTCAATGAAGTGAATGGAAGTAACTACTTCAAAGCTGTAGTTTTGTGTGACTGAGGCAAAGTAAGGGTTCAGTTCAGCATTATAGTTAAATAAAAAATATAGAACCCCCTCCCCCAAAACAAAAAGATTTCATGTTTTGGAAAAATTATTTCCCAATGAAGTAAAGGGAGTTAACCAAAATACTTCAAAGTAGTTTTGTATAACAGACAGACAATAAAGGTCCAGTTCATCATTACATCATAAATAGAAACCCCAACCCCAAATGTTGTGTTTTGGAAAAATGATTTCTGAATGAAGTAAAGGGAAGTAACCAACATACTTCAAAGCTATAGTTTTGTACAACAGATGGAAAGTAAAGATCCAGTTCAGCATTATAGTTACATTGTAAATAGACCTGTTCCCCAATTTTATTTTAGGAGCACCTTGATTCTTTACCTCTGGCTGTGTGATTTCCTATTTATATGGAAAGTAAGGGTCCAGTTCAGCAGTATAGTTACAACGTAAACAGAAATTCGTGTTTTGGAAAAATGATTTCTCAATGAAGTAAAGGAAGGCAACCTATACTTCGAAGCTAAAGATTTATACGATGGACGGAAAGTAAGGGCCCAATTCGGGATTATAATTACATTGCAAATAGAACCCCTGCACACAAATTTTGTGTTTTGGAAAAATGATTCCTCAATTAGGTAAATGGAAGTAACTGAAATACTTCAAAGTCGTAGTTGTTTACAACAGATTGAGAGTAGGGATCCATTTCAGCATTATAGTTAATACGTAAATAGAACCCCCTCCAAAAACATAATGTAACAGTTGCAAATCACACGGATTTGGTTTATTCTTTAAGTTAGAGCATTTAATGGTGTAGCGCCAACAAAACTTAGGCTCCAATATGCTGTTTTTGCTGTGTTACAGTAACATACATACATACACACAGAAATTGTATCATTATAATACAGATGCCCTGATCATAGTTGGTCACTTTTGATATTTTAAAATGATTCTTGTCTTTATTAAAAATTCTGAAAATAATAAAAGATTTTTATATTGTTAACAGCAAATCTGTTGTTATCAAAAATAAAATTACAGTTTGGTGCTATAATTATTTGAGGTTTGATTGAAATTTGTATGAGGTGAAAAATCCCAAGCTTTGCATTTACAATCATTCATAACCTACCAAAACTTCTCTTTTATGAAGTGCATCTCCCAAATATAGGACATCTACTGCACAATGGACTAATACTACAATGCAAATTCTATTATGCAGTCTTTTATCCACTGCAATGTGTCTGTCGGATTAGTTTTGATCTCAAGCAATTTTAAAATGTCACAAATATGTAACATCAATATTTATGAAAATGACAACAGATTTACCAAAAACATGAATGTATTTTTTTTAAAAAAGAAAAAAACAGGTCTGGTTAGTCACTCAATAGAAACCGTCAAGTAGCATGCTTGATTTGGGTGATCAATTAAAAAATTGGAAAAAGAGGTGATCAATGAATAAGTTACTTCTCTGGCCTTTTGTTGGGCAGTGATCACTAAAAAAGTCTGAATTTTCAAAAAACTAAGGGACAAATTTAGCATAAACTTACATTGCAAATTGAACCGCCACTAAAAACCTATTTGAGGGTTGAGATTTAAAAAAAGATGTTTTTCTAGACATAATAAGTAGTAAATGTTGAAATTTTCAGCCTTGTAGCTCCATTAGTGTGGCCTGTACGTGTGATACATACATAGCCAGACAGACAGACCAATTTGAAAACTTTGGTGCCAGTTTTGGTTGACAGTTTCTAAAAAGATGCCCATTGTGCTCTTGAAAAAGTTTAGAAACTTGCATTATAATAAACATAAAACATAACACAAGTTTGAGTATAAATCTGAAATAATATAGTAGGCAAAATTCTTCACAATCAGCAGTGCCAGTAAGTAGATAACGGTAGGCAGGGCCAGATTAGCCTATACGCAGACTACACCATGGCAAGACATTAAGGCAAAAGGCATCAAGACAAATAAATAGCAATATAGAAGTTTATCACTATTCCCTTGGGAAAAAGATCAATCATAAATAAAATAATTAGTTAATTCATTTAGCAGGTGAATCTTTATTTATTCACTTATTTTATAGGTAAAATACAGCCTTTTTAATTTATACTATGAGACGCCTTATTTTAATAATTTCTCACAGATTCTGACATTGAGTACTGGTTAACAAAGGGCCCAAGTGGTTGTCAAAATCATGGTAATAATTTTGCAGTTTCAGAAAGAAAAATAGGTAGTCGACTTCATCATTTCACAAGAAAAATCTGTATGACAGGAAAGCCAACAACAAAACGTTTTACAGAGAATGGATATTGTATTCACCGTCTAATGTTAACATGTATTGTTTTTTCTGCAAATTATTCTCAAGATCCTCTTAACAGTTTGCCATTAGTGGTTTCCATTACTGGAGTAACTGTAGCAAATCTTCAATCTTCAAATCTCATAGACTCTCTGTTCGTTCCCGGTCAATGCAATCTAAGAAGAAAGGATGTGTCAATGATAAGCTTTGTAATCAGCTGAATGAAGAAAAAAACTATTGGTAAGCAGTACTCCATCATAAAGTCATAAAGTTTTTGGCTCAACGTGGATTAGCATTTAGAAGAGATAATGAGACATTCAAATCCTCTTATAATGGAAATTATATGAGGATTTTGGAATGGATAGCAAAGTTTGATCCATTTCTTGTAGAGCATATTTCTTGTTATGGAATCAAAGGGTGTGGGACAGCAAGTTGTCTTTCTTCAACAATATGTGATGAACTTATTGAACAAATTGGAGAAGACATCTTGTCCGCCATATGCAAAGAAATTCATACTGTTAAATACTTTTCTATATGTGTTGTTTCAACACCTGATGTCAGCCATATAGATCAGTGGACTTTCATTGTATGATATGTCAATAAAAGCATATATACTGTTGAAAGTTTTTTCCCTTTCTTAGTCATGCAGATACAAGTCTTCAGCAAGATGTATTCAAAACTCTTAAAGAATTGACACTTTCTCTAGATCAGTGGTCTTCAAACTTTAACTACTCGGAGAATCAATTTCAATAATTAAATTTTCTAGGGAACCCCTTCAAAAAACAATGTTCCTTTCTACATATATATATTCGCATATTACATATGTGTATAAATACAAATAGAAAATACACACTTGAATAGAAAAATAAGAACAAAGTTTACTGAGGAAAAGTAGACATATGAATGACTACTGACTGAACAGCATCTGTGTCATGTAAATAACCAAAATGTTTTTAATTAAAAAGGCAAAATCTTTTTAATTTTTTCTCATATAAAAAGTATTGTTTGTGTTAAAGATATAAAATAAAGACATGTTAAAGCCGTGAAGGAATTATTTATGCAATGAAGAATTATTAAGTATATTGCAAAAATGTCACTTTGTTTCATGTAATCCCTGGAAAGGTCGCACAAAACCCTGGAGTTCCACAGAACACGTTTGAATACCAGTGCACTAGATGATTACAGAGGTCAAATATGTCAGGTAAATATGCAGACCTTCAAGCAAGAATCAAAGAAATAAATCCATTAGAAGATTACATTCTGTGTGGAACACATTCTATAAATCTAGTTAGTGTTGCCAGTGTTAACTGCTCCCTGAATGCTTGCAATTTGTTTGGTTTGGTGCAGGAATTATATGTTTGTTATTCAGCTGGATCAACAAAGTGCTGGAATTCACTAACAAAGGGATTGGCACTTAATGAAAATGGTTGAATTCTGACCCTATAAAACACTGTCATCCACACATTGGCAATGTCATTTTGAATCCATGAAAGCATTGCACACCAATTACTCCAACATTTAGACAATGTTAAATGAAATGGCAGACAATGAAGATGAAAAAGGAGATGTTCGACATTCTGCATTCTGCATCAATCTTGGTATAGAAAATGTGCCTTTTTGAAAATGCATTTATTTATTTTCAGAAAACGAGTACTCTTCTCCAAAGTACAACTATTGTGACATCAGCATTGCTGTATCATTGTTTTCATCACTTGAAAGTTTTCTTGCTGAGCTTCGTGATAAATTTTATGAATTGGAGAATGAAGCAAAGAATCTCATGGAAGAATGTTCAACAAGAATATGTATCAAACTAGTATTCCAAGAGAAATTATGAATCACTGCCACCTATATATGATTCTTTTTACCTCATGAATTAAGCAGAAGTGGTGGTAAAATTAAGTTACCTCAATGAAAATGCTACCATTATGGTTTGAACCATAAATTCATGATTTAAAAAAAAGTGTCTGGTTACTCACTCAATAAAAACCGTCACGTAACGAATGCCATGTTGGGGGTGATAGATAAAAAAATTGGAAAAAGGGGTGATCAAGGAATAAGTTACTTTTCTCACATTTTGTTGATCAGTGATCACTAAAAAAGTCTGAATTTTCAAAAATAAGCAGACACCAAATAAGGGGTCAATTCAGCATAAACTTATATTGCAAACTGAACCCCCACTAAAAACCTATTTGCAGTGGAGATTTTTTTAAAACAAAAAAAACGTTTTTCTAGACATAATAAGGTGTAAATATTTAAATGTTCAGTCCTCTAGCTCCATTAGTGTGGTCTGTACGTGTGATACATACATAGCCAACCAGACAGACCAACTTGAAAACTGAAGAAACCTATGTTAACAGTTTTGGTTGATGGTTTCTATATATGCATGTTAAAAGTGGAAACATAATACTATTAATTAAATTTACAGAAAAGCTTGATGATTGTTATAATTCTCAATAATGCAATCATTTACAAAAAATCAATTCCATAAGCTTCTTTAAAACAAACATTTTGTAAAATGTGGACGGAGCAATATTCAGTTACTCTCTAAATCAGATTCAACCAAAGGCAGGTTTTTAGTCCAAGTATCTAGGGATTTTGTACCTATCTTCTGAATAAAAGTATTGCCGGACACAAACTAAGGGATCAATTTAGGATAAACTTACATTGCAAATTGAACCCGCCACTAAAAACATATTACGGGGGTTAATTTAAAAAAAACAAAAAAATGACTTCCCAACTCATTAAATAAATTAAATACAATCACATAAGTTAGCTATAATTGGTATCAATTGCTTTAAGAAGATGCTTACAATCTACACTTAAAGGAATGTAGCTTCAAGAAGAATTGGTGTATTCAATAAAATAGTTCAATTTTATCTGTCTAAAAAATGTATAAAATAGTTCGATTTTATCTGTCTAAAAATTCATAAAATAGTTCAATTTTATGGGTATAAAAAAATCACAAAATCATAAACAGAAATAGACAAATATAGGACATAACATGAAACTTTATTCTTAAAAATTTCAAAGATTTCTGTGAAGAAAAACATTTTTTTTACATAATTTGGTACTAATTTACATAAGAACTGTAACTGAAATCTTTTTAGTCAAGAACCTCATTCAAAGTCATTTGCAGCATAAAGTAAGTTGTTTTCAATCCATTTATGTACATGAATTCTTTTTCTGATTAGTAAACATTGTATACAATATTCTTAGTTTTTCTGTCAGGCGCTAAAAAGAACAAATAGCTGCTGTTTCCAACTCTGGAAAAAGAAACATACAATTGACCGTGGGAAAAACAATGTGATTCACATTGTCTATAACATACCAACTTTTGTTCGACAATCCAATCTCTTCTTCCCATCTTTGATGTTTTCACAATGTTTCAACAATTCATTCTAAAGCTTTCTTCATGTGTATTATGTAATATCCGTATGGAAAGAGCATTTCTTTTTTTCCGTCTCTTTCTTCGGTGGGGCAAAGCAAAAAAACATTACCAAACAGAATATTTAAACGTTAACCAGAACACTTGTAAATAAGTTATTCTAGGTTAGTGGTATGATTAAATCTCTGTACCTAGCACTGCCAAAAAAAGGATTGTTCCGGTTGGTATATTAATGACCATAATTTTTCTTCTCTGCTCAACAGAAACACGAGAGAGAATTCTTTGTTAAACTAGAAAGCACTCAGAGAATGCATACCTCCGCTAACATCATTGTTAGGGCACATGCATCCACCCTAAAATTTAATTACTTCTTTCGTAGCCCATTGCCCATGATTCCACAAAATTTCATTGAAATTCATTGAGAACTTTTGGAGATATTATGTGGTGTGGACATATAACTTACAGGAAGTAATTGTGCATGGATCCACCCAAAAATGTAATCACCTCTTTTGCAGCCTATTGCCCACCCTTCCATAACATTTCATTGAAATATATTGAGAACTTCTGGAGATATTATGTGGACAGTCATGAGGGTATACATAAATGTATGGGGAAAAAACAGAACAATATCTCTCAATCAAAAAAGAATTTCTGGATCCGTCCTAAAATTCAACCAATCCCCCCTTACCCCACTACACACACTCATTGAAATGTATTCAGTACTTTAGAAATATTGTGTAGACAGACAGAAAGACTGAAAGGTTGACATGACTTAATACATATACCTCTCCAATTTCGTTGGCAGGGGTAAACAAAGAAAGAAAATGAGAACTTTTCCATGTTAAAAAGTATGGAACAAGCTGTATTGCACATGTTTCTAAAATAGAATAACTTATTTAGAAGCATTGTGGCTAATGTTTAAATTTTCTGTTCAATACGTTTTTTTGCTTAGAGCCATTGAAATCATGGATGAGCTGGAGGACTTGTCTCCAGCTCAGACTAAAGTCCTTGATGCTACCTGTGTAGTTTTTGATGGATTAATTCTACGGCCTTCTTCTGTACTGCATGCATTGCTAAAATAGAATAACTTATTTAGAAGTGTTGTGGTTAATGTTTAAATTTTCTTTTCGATACGTTTTTTTTTTTGCTTTGCACCACCGAAGAAAGAGACTGATAAAAAGAGATCCTCTTTCCATATAGATATTACTTATTACACCTGAAGAAGGCTGTAGAATGAATTGTTCAAAACATTATGAATACCTCAAAGGTGGGAGATTGGATTGTTTGAACAAAAGTTGGAATGTGATTCACAGTTTTGTACGTCAAATGGAAAGTAAGGTTCCAGTTTAGCATTATAGTTACATTGTAAAAAGAACCCCCCCCCATCTAAAACATTTTGGAAAAATTTTTCTCAAAACTGACATATTGACAGATGTGTATAATAAATATTTTGAAATATTCTTTTTCAAAATACATGGGTATAATTATAAATATATCACCTTAAAATATTAAAACAAAAATTATGAAATAAATCTGTTAAAATTTATTCAAATATTATTGGGCACTACATATACATTATCCTTAAGTATTCTGAAAAAAGGGAGATAAGTCAAGGTTGAAATTTGAAAGAGTTGTCTCCCTTACATTTGCCTCATTAAAATATGTGAAAATGTAAAATTGTAAAAGAATATTTTGATCCACTCACATACAATCAGTAAAAAGTCACATAGTCCACTGTGAAAAGATGTACCCTATGCCAAATTTCAGCTTCCTAGATTTAAAAGTGTGGCCTACAAAGTGGAGCAAACATACAGACAAACATTGAGTTTTATATATTAAGATCTTTGTAAAATAATGAAATTACAAACAGACTATTCTACTGAGTGAAACGAGTTGTTCATTGATTTGGCTAATACATACTGAGTTCTCAAGCAATAGAAAATTGGCTAGGCACTGGCACATTATTCAATCCTCTAGGGAAGTATATATAAAGTTCTAAGAGCCATTGAAATCATGGACGAGCTTTTGAGGGTTTTATTTACGATTAGATGTATACATGCAAAACAGGTATTTATAATCAAGATAATTCTATTAATAGAATCTGAAGACAAGAGTGCTGTCATTATTTGATTAAAGAATATATGAATAAACACTGCCAACATAGTTATTCTATTGCATCGTATATAATAAAAGGATAGAAATCCTGTATTCTGAAATCCTATTGTCCTTCATTGCATCTATATAAAATAAATACTGAATGATGTCAAAATTCAAATAATAATTTTATAGTTTTGTAGGTTGATTTTGATGTTTACTAAGCTTGGCATAGTACAGTACAGGGATGGGAGATGAGGGTGGAAGTTTGTATTATGGTAAGAAGTTTGTAAGTATCTAAGCCACAAGGCAATTTGACAATTGATTTCATTATTCCAATCATTTATGTTGGAAGTCTGTAAAAGAGTATTCCAACAATTTCATCCCATTTACTATTTAGAACAAAATCATTGTGATTTTGAAAAACAGGATGGGATGACACTTAAGTTTCATTTCTATCAAAGTATTTGTCTATTTTAAAAGTGACAAGAAAATCCAATCAGATTTATTTAGTATGACCTCCCATTGTCAGATAAAAATGAAAAAGCTACAGATATAAAATCTTAAAATTTTAAGATATTTATTTTACTAGCTGAAACCTGCCCCAAGGGGCACAATTTTCAGCTAGTTCCTGCAGAAGGGCTAAATGGGGCCTTTGAAGGATTGTTTGTTTGTTTGTTTTGTTTAACGGCACATCAACTCTTGGTGGGTCATTTAGTGCTGGTTTCAGGAGGGGGGGGGGTCCCATGTCTCAGTAACTAAAGATTTGGGGGGGAGAATCCCAAATCCCTGTCACTGAGACAAATGCCACAAAGACCGGGATAAAGGGGGGTGGAAGGAAGGGGGGTAGAAGGGGTTGGAGATCCCAAAAGCATCTTAGAACGAATCCTGAGATGCTAATGGTGATCGCCTCCCGACCAGCTGGCCAAGATATCCTGTGCAACTTCTCCCAGGACGATACCCGAGCATGCCACAAGGACCCCCGAAGGGCCGTGGTTCTCTGAAGTTCGAGGCCATGGTGGTTTCGAAGAACAGATACTACACTTTGATCTTAGCCAAAAGGCAGCGAAGCGACCCCCAGCCTTTGAAGAGATCATGGATTTGAACTATGTATTTATTGAAGCATACCTTATTTTTAAAAAATCACCATCATGAACTCTTGGGTCACATGTAATTTAAATATTTGAGGTGATTCAACCAAAGATAGCTGAATTATAGTAAGATAGATAGATAGATAGATGGAAATCAGACCATTATTATCGGCATGATCGTGAAGGCAGATCCACCAATATTTTGGGGTTGGAATTTTCAAAAATCAATTTGCTAAAAACATGCATTGGGGTCCAATTCATGGGGATATGTTGTGCGGTTCCTGAGTTACACTGACGGACAGACGGATGGACAATTTGGCAAATTATAAGATGATGGATGAACCCCATCTGCCATATTCCATCAAGAAACATCAAACTGTTTTTTAGTTATCTTATAGATAACATATACACACAAACCATTACAATAATGGATTTTCTCCCATATTGCATTGGCACAGACAATGAATATATGTTTCATAGACTGCATATTTCCTATACACCTTTATTGAAGAAAGTTTTTCTGATGGGATTTTTTCAGATTAAAGATTGGATTGAAGAACCTTTTTAAATCATCACTCATTTAATACTTAGTGAATAGAATGTTCATCAAGTGTGAATTAATATCTTTGTATACTTAGAACACTATGGACAAAGGAAAAAAAATAAAATAAAGCATTAAATATATGGGACAAATATTTTTTTAAATATGAATGCAAAGTCTTTTGGTAAAGAATTGCACTTTGTTATTACTTTCTTTTTTCTTTGGTAAACATGCAAACTCATCTTAAGTTAGGAAAATAGCTATATTTTCCTCAATAGTTAAGAAGCTAAAAGAAACATTTTTTAAGTTACATTCATGAAGTTTTAAAAAGTATACTGTAATAGTAGCATGTTTTTTAATTCCCTATGAGAAACTATATGTAACTATTGTATATCAGTGAATTTTTTGATGAAAAAAATTCCAATAAAGAGTTTCTTTTCACCCATCCTGTATACTAGTTGGCCTTGTGTAAAAAAAGTTTCCCCTCAATTTTGAACCTCAAAAAGGAATAAAAGTCAAAATTGAGGGTAAACCTTTTGGTTTTTTAAGGGTTGAAATTGAAGAGAAACTTTGTTTTCCTTCTTAGGAGTCAAAATTGACCGGAAAAATGTTTCCCTTTTTAGGGGTTAAAATTGAGGGGAAACTTTTGTTTTCCTTTTTAGGGGTCAAAATTAGCGGAACTTTTTTTACTTTTTAGGAGTCAAAATTGAGAGTAAACTTGTTTTCCTTTTTTAGGGGTCAAAAGTAAGGGGAATCCTTTTTCCCCCTTTTTAGGGGTCAAAAGTGATTTGTTTTCTTTTTCCCTGAATTTTGCCAATAAGATTGCCAGCAAGTTGTGAGTGATGTTTGTGTAGTTTGTATTAAAATGTTATTGTATTCTTGGCAATAGGAGCTCAACATAGCAATGTACTCTCATTTGCACTTTATAATAAGAAAATAACACTTGAGAATTATGCTCATAATAGAATAATTATCCAGATAACTTTATAAATTTGTAATGAAGATCTGGTTTTAAAATCACTCTACCTTTTTTGTTTTATTTTGAAAAGTAACCCTATTTTCATTGTGAAGTATCAATGACTTTTATCGAATAGAGTGAAGACACTACTTGAGAAGCATATCAAACATTTAATGTGAAATTGATCATATTTTTCAAAGTAATCATCATAATTATAACTACTTTTCTAGTTTTAACTGAATTATTTAAAAAAACTTAAAACAATGTTTTATGAATTTATGAATAAAACATAAAACATGAATAAAACATACATATATAAAACTTAATCTGTCTGGTTTATTGGACCTAGTTTATTTTTCATGATGCAACATTTTTGCGGGACATTCCTCTATTCAGTAGACTTTTACATGGTAAAATATTATGTTAAACTATTAGTCCAGTCAAAAGAAATTTAACTAGGGAAGTTTCACATATAAAGCTAAATGTTGTAGCATTAGAAGTGGAATCTTATGTAAATTGACATACTAAAAGCCCACCGCAATCCACTTTGGGGAGAAAATCTTATGGGTCGCTATGTAGAGAGCACTTTTTGTTGAAAAAGTTTTAAAATTTTCACAGGAATTTAGCTGAGATTTCAAGCAGAATTGTTCAAAATGGGGAAAAAGTGTGAAAACTTGCATACTCGTAGATTTTTTGATGCTCTTTCATATAAAAATAAGATACACACAATCAAACCAAAACTTTGGTCGCCATCTTGATTTCAAAATGGCTGCCATAAAAAACAACAAAATTTGCAATATAGATTAATTGTTCATTTCAACCAGAATTGTTCAAAATATGATAAAAAGTGTGAAAATTTGCATAGTATTAGGTCTTTCAATGCTCTTTCATATAAAACCAGGAAACACATGATCTGATCAAAACTGCGGCCGCCATCTTTATTTTAAAATGGCCACCGTAAAAAAAGAAAGAAATTGAAATTTAAACCAGAATGGTTCAAAACGTGAAGAAAGTGTGAAAACTTGCATACTGGTAGATCTTTTAGTGCTCTTTCATATAAAAACAGGATACACATGATCTGACCAAAACTGCAGTCGCCATCTTGATTTCAAAAAAGTTTTGTTCAGGTTGTGGGTATCCTGTTTTATATGAAATAGCATTAACATATCTACCAGTATGTGCGTTTTCAGACTTTTTCACATTTTGAACAATTCTGGTTGAAATTTCAACTAATCCACTATTTTATATTGCAATTTTCTATTTTTTTTATGGGGGCCATTTTGAAATAAAAGTGGCGGCGGCAGTTTTTATCAGATCATGCGTATCTTGATTTTATATGAAAGAGCATCAAAAGATCTACCAGTATGCACATTTTCACACTTTTATTCATATTTGAACAATTCTGGTTGAAATTTCAATTAATCTATATTGCAAATTATTTTAGTTTTTTATGGTAACCATTTTGAAATCAAGATGGCGACTGCAGTTATGGTTAGATCGTGTGTATCCTATTTTTATATGAAAAAGCATAAAAGAATCTACCAGTATGCTAGTTTCCACACGTCTTTCGCATTTTGAACAATTCTGCTTGAAATCTCAGCTAAATTACTGTGAAAATTTTAAAACTTTTTCAACAAAAAGTGCTCACTACATATCGACCCATAAAATTATTCTCCCAAAGTGGATTGCAGTGGGCTTTTAGTATGTCAATCTATATCAAATTCTGCTTCTAGGGAGCTTTATATGTGAAACTTCCCAGTTGACCCCTATTTTTGCGAAATTTGACTGGACTATATCACCAACCACTGGTGGCAGCTAAAACATCAGAAAACCAAATCATTCAAAGAGAGCAACCACAGGGATCAACTCAATGGTTGGTGGTGCAATGGAGGATAAAACTTGAGAAAATCTCTTCCACAATGGATGAGTTTCATTAATAGAAGACATCCTCTTGTGTCAATGGATATTTAATAAAAGCAAGATAGTTTTAGCAAAGTGAGAGAACACAGATTTATTGACCCTACTTTAAATATCCACTTAATTCCCAATAACCTAACTTCTGTTATTTTCCATCCTAATAATTCTGTATAAATTAGAACTGTGTTTATTAAACAATGAAGAAAAAACATTAATGGTAAAACATTAATAAGAAAACAGGCCTAAAGTAACAAAATAAATTATTGATAAAGTTTATGAATATATACATAAGCCACTTTTTATGCAAAAAATGATTTTTCCTTCAGTGAGAATGTTGTAGCACTCATTAATCCTAGTGATAAAAGCAAATGTATTTAGTCATTATATTCAATATTTACTGTTTATTTATCAGCAAACTTCAAATTTTTAGGCTATTAATAAATTGTCAATATCTAAATAAAAAATATATTTATCCCCTAAATGTGTACAAATGAAATTTTAGAAATACCAAAACATTTGAAAAAATCATCAGAATCTTTAATTAAGCAATAAGTGTAATATTGTAAAGAAGCGTTGTTGGTGAAGCGACACAGAATTACACTGGAAAAATAGGTAGACACTGTTCGATATTAAGTGATAAACAATTATAAATGAGAAGTAATACAATGTATGAAATATAGTTCATTTTGTTTCTGGCACAATTTTTTCTGACTTTCATTAAAGTATCAGAGGTCATTGATTCATAGGTGTGAAGTATTTCATTGCCATTGAAGCAGAAATAATGGCAACAATAGTTTAAAGCCCAAAATACAATGATCATACATTATATTGGATAATTGAGATTAAATTTGCATATAATTTGCAATAAAGTAATGAAGGCAGCATAGAATTAGGAATGTCATTCGTTTGGTGATGCTACAAATATGACAATATCATTTATCTAAGAGTCAAGAAATTCATGCATCGCCATGAAGCTGAATCTTTAATGAATGTTTCAAGACGGAACTATTTATATGCAAGAATGATCTTGTAATAAGTTCTGTATTTATCATGCTTACTGCTAGCAATGTTATAGTTACCTCTATGAATATGCAAGCTGGAATCTCAGTCCTAACTCCAAGCTACAAATCTTATCTTTGGTATTGACAAAATTAGACAGCATTAGATATTTTCTATAGTTTTGAGAAGGGTCAAAACCCCTTTAAACATAACTTCTGTTTAACCCATCACACTCGGATTTTACACCTGAAGAAGGCCGAAGAATGGATCGTCCGAAATGCCGAACAAGAAGGAGTTCAATCATCCAAAGAACCATTTGAATAGACAGCATTAGTTAGAAACTGTCAACCTAAATTGTCAACATAGGTTTCTTCAGGTTTTTAATTGGGGGTTCAATTTGCAATGTAAGTTCATGCTAAATTGATCCTTTAGTTTGTGTCCAGTAGCATTCATGCTTGTTTTTTGAAAATTCAAACTTTTTTAGTGATCATTACCCATCAAAATGCGAGAGAAGTAACTTATTCATTGATGCCAATTTTTTAATTGATCTCCCACAACATGGCATGCTGCAAAAAGACATTGGTCACTTAACGGTTTCTATTGAGTGACTAACCAGAGCTGTATTAATCACTGCTATCCACAACACTGGTTTAAATACTGTTGCTGCGGTTAGGCTATTCATCCCACCCCCAAAATAGGTTTTTAGTGGAGGTTCAGTTTACAGTTTTTTTGAAAATTTGGACTATTTAGTGATCACTGCCCACCACCACTGTTTAATTTACAAAGTAAAAAGAAGTATATATAGGTGGCAGTGATTCATAATTTCTCTTGGAATGCTAGTTAGTTTTAGTTTTGAAACTTGACTTAGTATATGGTTCAAATAAAATATCTAATTACCAAATAAATAGTTACAGATATTACCCCAAGTACTTCTCTTAAAGCTTACAGTTATTTCAGTCAATCCAATGTTCTCATTTTTGTCTCCAATTATTCTTAGTTGACACTATATAATCTACTGTTCATAAACTATAACTGTTTAACATTAAATACAGAATTTTATATTTCCTTAAGTACAGAAGTCAGTTCAACTTTCATTTGAATAACAAATGTAGATGCAGAGTCCCAAAGGAAAATTAGCCTTGTCAGTATATTGGCTTGAATATATGATCTCATTTTTGCTATGCCTTTTGTTCGAAATTCACATCTAAGGAAAAAACAACATTGGCACTTGTTTAATTATGAGAGTTAAGCCACATTATGAATTGTAAGAGACAATAAATAAATTTATTTTAGAGGCCTGATATCCTTCTTGAGACATTTTTTATAGAGAGTTATTCAATACTATGAAATGTTCTCTGGCACAAACATTCTTTAACTCTTAAATTCATACTGGGGAATTCAAATAATAATTCAAGGGGAGTAACTTCTGATTAAACTTACTTCCTTGTACTTTGTAATTTCTTTTCTTCTTCTTTAATTCAATTTACAAGAGAGTTCCATTTTTCCTCCCTATTCATTGAAAAGTTCCATAGCAGTTAAAAATGGTCTAGGATTAGTGTTAGGTTAGGTAGAGTGGAATTAAAAAGGCTACAAACTTATTAGAGATATATAACCATAAACTACCAAATCAGAAGTTTAACTTTGGGTGTGTGTGTGTGTGTGTGTGTGTGTGTGTGTATAAACACATACATACTTATTTGTTGAGAATCAACTTGAAATCTCACATATGTTGAGCTGTCCATCTTCAATTCAAGTGTGAAACAAGTTTGGTGTTTTGTACATAAATTCCTCAAAGAAATTTCTTATCCCAAACTAGTTCTCAGCATGAGCTGAATTTCTTGGTTAGAATCCTGACACTTGATCAATAATATAGTCAATTGTGAGGACAATACAATATTCTCCAGTAGCTGAAAATTGTGTGCAAGTAGCTTTTTGTTCTCAATATATTTTCTATTTATTATTGAATATTATAAAAGCTATCTTGTAGGAAATCAATTCTTTGGTTGTGTATGAGAAGCAAAGGGACAAAACATTAACTTCAAGATAGAACCAGTCAAGTCCAAGTGTAGTAAATAAGCTCACATACAAATAATATCAAGATTAAAGTTAGAAAATGAAAAGCTTTTTTTAGACTGTCTTCTGATTTTAATGGAAAAAGTTATAGTGAGCTGGTGTTTTTCAAAAATACCTACAAAATTGTTTCTCACCTAACTTGTTTAGTTAATATAATTTGAGAAATTAAAACCAAGAGACTTCATGATTAAAACAACATTTTTGTACAAATCCTAAAACACAAACATCCTTACTCGGTATTGACAATCATAATAGAATCTATTTTCAATCCTAGATGAAAACATTTAAACATTTTTATTTTATATCAAATTTTTGAAAATTTTATAGCTTCTTAATTTTGGCTTTACTGAAATTATTTCATATTTCCTCTTTAAACTAATTTTACAAGAGAATAATGGAGAGAAAAATAACTACAAAACCATAACAATAGAGATTTATCATTAATTAAAATGTGAAAAAAGTGACATATCAAAACAGATTTTTTATTAACAAGACTTCTGATTTGCCTTCATCTGATATATATCCAATAATTTTATTTTACTTTTAAAATTTACTATAAATTCTTTATCCTACCACAACTTTAAAGTAGTAACTGGATAAATTGTATGTTTTTGCAGGTGTTTTAGAAAGAAGATATCTTTTTTGTCATTGTATCTTTTGGGTTATTTGGGTTAATCAAAAAATGATACATGCAATTAAGGTTGAGTGAAAAGCTTTTGATTCAGAAAATCTGATTATTTGCAATAATCCCCACTTTGTTAATTGACTGGAAATCTAGTGGCTAGAAATACACAACCACATGAGCGTCCGCTGGGGCAGGGGGCAAACACAACATTTGCCCCTTCCCCCCTGGACCAGGTTTCTCACCAAGGGAAAGAGGGGTTTGAAAGTTGGAATCTTATAGTCAATAAACAATAATG
>VCCN01003880.1:840808-852809 GCA_006491835.1 Architeuthis dux
ATTGTGTCAGCACTACCAGACATACTATGGTGATTCAGTTAAAGGCTGGTGTGGCGTGTTTGCTATTTTCTATTAAACGCTAATATGGCACTGATTGACTAGGCAAAGTTACATAATCTTTTGATCAAACAGGTACCAATGTAATGCAAAAGCCATAAGGTTATCGAAGTTAAAAACCATCAACCAAAACTGTTAACATAGGTTTTTTCACTTATTTAAGTGATGCTGGCTGGCTGGCTGGCTGGCTATGTGTGTATGTATCATGCATACAGGCTGCATCAATGGAGCTAGAGGGCTGAAAATTTAAACATTATGTCAAGAAAAAAGTTTTTTTGTTTTTTAAAAATTCACGCCCCAAAATGGTTTTAGTGTGGGGAGGGGGGTTCAATTTACAATGTAAGTTTATGCTAAATTTTAGCAGCGGGTGATGTTATAAGTCTCAATATTCAAAAATTGAGAATTATACTGAGCATGTAAGAGTCTAATGTGCTTTTATTATAATAATATTAAAAAATAAAACTATTATATTTGCCTTAAAAATACAGATATGAAAACTTCTACTTGTTAATAGTTGTTCACAAGACATATTTCTCAAAGGCTTTAGAATAAATAAACAAATGATGAAGAGAAACAAAGGCCATATCTGTAGCAGTAAAAAAGCAACTATTGTTACATTCAACTCTGGTGCAAATGATGAAAAACACCAACCACCACATTATAAAGTAACCTCATGGGAAAAGATTTCCAGCAGAGAATGCAGTAACATTTTTATTGAAATGATTGGATGCTTTGACAAAAAAAATTCTATTGGGAAATTTAGGAATAACAGAAGATTTAAATAAAACAATTCTAAATTAATCTCTTGATTCAAAATCCTTCTGGGAATTACAGAAATCCTAGCAAGATGGTGGACATTAATCCTTTTTTGTACTATTACTTCTATTGATTCAGAGATTTTTTAACATTATTCTCATCATTCACAAATTTCTTTACATTATTTAACTCATTATCAACAGCATCAGTTCTTTCCTCTTATTCACTGGGTAACAATTTTCTCTTTAGCAGATAACATCTACATAGGGAAGGAGATCATTATAATTAGGCAATCAAATATTTTTCCTGGAGTTATTCAAATGCTTATACTTTTATTGGTGTGAGAAGACAAACTTTACAGTCATTTCATTGACACCCAACTTGAATGATTGCCAATAAATAATCCTTTATGTTTAATTAAAGAAATCAATCATTTTACATGAGAGAGAAAGAAGAAAAAAATAAATAATTATATTAGATCCATTAATCCATTGGTATCATGCTCAGTCAATACTTGAATGTTATCATACTGACATACCTTAATAAAAATTTAGAATTAATATAAATACAAGGCAAGCAAAACCGTTTCAAATGCTTTTTTTTATATTGTTTTCATTGATTTTTTTACATGTTTTTATTTTTTTTTTTTAACTAATTAATTTTATCTAATTAACTTTTTCTCAATCTTTTTCAGTATTGATTCTAGCTGCTCTGCCAAAAAAGTGAATTTTTTCACAGAACTCCAGTATTCAAGTACTAATAACATTGTGTAACTTATGTGATTATGCAAGAACTCACTACCTATGCATAAGGTATAGCAAAAGATTTTTTTTTTAAATAGATTTATCCGAGACTTCAAATTCATATATCTGATATAATGTGGAAATTGGCCAGTGCATACACATGCACACCCATCAACTTTGTTATAAAATTTATAAACGAGAGACTAATTCAAAACTTCCCATAATTAATACAGGCTCATATATAGGTTTTTGCTGTTTCATGAGAACTTCATGTTAATTCTTGATATCATACATCATTTTAAAGCTTGGGGTGTGAAGATTCTAAAAAAATGTGATGTCAATTTTTTCTAAGCATTTTAAGCACAGAATTCAAGATGGCAAGCAAAATCTAGAGGCATGTACATTATTGTTTATTTTAAAGTTAAAATGACCATTCAAACATCTATTCATATGTTTTTGACATCAAGAATTTTACTTTAGGTCATAAAAAGATAAATTAAATCAAATTTGTCTCAAATATTTAAATGTAAGTCAAATAAATATCATCTAATTATTGACATTTATACAGTTGCTTTCTGCATAATAGATAAACAAAGCAACATACATTTTATTTGCTTGAAAAAATGTTATTCCACCATTCTTTTGCTCTGGAACTGAGGTCATGTGACCAAGCCATTTTGAATTAGTGCCATGTGCGTGTAAAAAGTGATGCAAAATATCAGCTCAAGCTATATCAAGCTCCTGCTCACAAGCGACAAACATTAATTTCTGTCTTTAAGAATGCCAGGAAGATCAATACTGCCATTGTTGGACCAGAAAGACTTACTTTAGATATGGCACTTTATGGGAAAGCACACAGACTGGAACTTCTTCATCCTGAATTTAAGGACAGGTACATATTTTGGATTAGAAAGTTCCATACAGTGCTATGTGCACTTAGAGCAATTGGAAAATCAGTGGAGAACAGTGGTATTGATGATGCCTGGATTGCAGCTGACATACATGTGCCTCAAACTACATGACAAATCCTGGAGGGAAAGCACCTAAAAAGAGCTATAACTGCACACACAACTACTCTCCTGGTTCTATCAAATATGTGCCTGAGGCAGTTTTTCAGAATGAATCCTGAGTTACGGGACAAGATTGCTCCAATAGTTGGCAGTATTTCTCAAGAATCTATTGTAGTCTGGGGGTCAGCTGGGCATACCGTGCACCCCACCATTTACAAAAAAATTTCAAGTATACTTTATAGGCCAAATTGTGGATTTAATTCATGAAGGAGATATATACATATATATATATATATATCATTAGAAAGAGAATTTTATCAGCTTCCCAACGGTGTATGTTCCCAATTTGTAACTCTTAGGATTAGGAGTAATTAAGTTACAGCCCAGAACGGACTATTGGATCAGGAAAGGAGATGACGAAATTTGCGCAAAAGCATGGTGAGCTTGTCAATGCACTAAATGAAAATGATTTCATGAAGAAGTTGGAAGAATTTGATCTTGAAACTCCATTATCAATCATCACAACAATACAAAGTTACATGGATTCAGTACTTATCCTTCTGCTCTTTACCTGAGCTACCAGATGAGGTCTATGAAATTTGCACCTAGTGGCTCTTGAAAAGCTCTGTACTTTCTTCTTTGATTAAAATATTCTCAAATGGTTCCAAATTACTTTGCCCAAATGCACAGCTGGAGAGAAAGTGATCCTGAAATCTAGCATGAGTTCAATCAAGGAAACTTGTGTTAACAAATCTGATGTTCCTTACTGTAGCATTGGTGTTGATCATGCAATTGAACATGTAAACAGAGCAATGAAAGTGAAGGATGGTCTTAGCAGCATTACTCAAAAGCCAGCTATGTTGACTTTTTCTGGTTGCCCTATAATTGACATCTCTTGTTGAGATCTGAAAGTGCCACAAAGAACAAATGTAGAGAAACTCCATAATGTTATGAGTGATCCTTTCTGCCAGGATGATGAGGTTCTGAAGAATATTGTAACACAGACTATAATACCAGATGATGTAGCAAACGATATCCTAATTGCTGATGAAGTTGGACAACGGTGCTATGAAAGATTTGTGGAACGTGTGAAAGGCTCAACCAGCATGTGAGAAAAGATGACAAAAATAATCTGTTGGCATGGAAATCTTAAAGTAAGAAATCCACTCTAAAGTTACCTTCACGTGTCATAGAACTGAAAAATGATCGTTCTCTGTTTGCCAGACTCCTCATTGTTGCAAAATCTCGAAGTAACATGAACCTTCAAGAATCCATGGGATTATTTGAATTCACGTCTGTCCCCAGGTCCCTCTTCTCATCTGATGGTTCTGTTTTGGTTTGTCAAGACAAAAGCAAGCTTATGAATATTCTGGAGGACTTTGTTGAAGATGAAGTCCCCTCAAGTGACGAAACCATAGAAAATTCAGAATTTGGTACACACAAGACATTGATTGTTGATGGCATGGCCTTGGTTTATGAGCTGTCACTTTATCAGTCAGTAAATGTGCTGAAAAATATGTCCAAGTGTTGTCCGCTCGAGCATGAGATTATGATGCTCTGCACCTGATTTTTGACAGGTATGATGTTGAACATTCTCTCAAGCAGAAAACAAGAAGTCAGCACTATGGCAAAGACAGAACTGCTTACAGGTATGAAGTTAGGGACTCCACCAAAATCAATATTCCCTTCAAGAAATTCATCAGCAATGACTGCACAAAATCATCCTTGACCATGTATCTGGGAAACAAAACAATTTATCACTTCCAGAATAGTTTAACATCTATTAATAGTATCCACAAAGGATGGTGTTGCCTTAAATTATGACAATGCTGAGCAGCTAAAAACCAAACACGGGAAGAAGCAGATGCTATTCTGGTCTCACATGGAATCCAGGCTGCACAAGATGGGAGCACAGTTCATATTATGTCTCCTGATACAGATGTGTTTATTCTGGCCATGGCAAAACAATCTGAGATTGTATAAGATGCTTTTATAATCATGGGGATAAAAGGCATCATGTTCATTTGAAAGCTGTATACGATGCAATTGGAACAGACATAACTTAGTGTTTTCCAGGATTCTATGCATTCACAGGGTCAGATTGTACTGGGAAATTTGCAGGCAAAGAAAGAATCACATGTTGGAATACACTCATGAAATCAAATGAAAATGTGATCAATGCTTTCAAATTGCTCTGTGAACCAGATGACCCCCCAATAACATGTATACTGCTCTTGAAGAATATGTTTGTAGTCTGTATTGTCCACATGTGAGCTTGTCTAAAGAAAAAGAAATCTCTGGCAGAGGCAGAGAGGCTGCCACCAACTACTGCGACTTTAAAGTTCTACATCAATCGTGCGAGGTACCAGGCCTTGTTTGGTGTTCTGATACAGCTGTCCGATCACTATTAAATTATGGATGGAAAATGGGTGACGAATACACTCCAGTCATTAGTGACATGCCCCAGCCTATTATTGAACTGGTAACCTGTTAATTCAGACAAAACAAGTGCAGTCAGATGTCTTGTTCCTCTACGAAGAACAGCATGACCTATACAGAAATGTACAATTGTGAAGCTGATTCTGAAAAATGTTTAACTACTCTTGATGAAAGTGTCTTTGATGTAGTTTCAGATGATGACAATTAAATGTATGTACTATCCACCTGTCACAAAGGGCAGTTCTTTTAGATTTGATAATTGTTCTACATTTTCATGTCACTGTTATTAGGTGCTTGAATACTTAGTTGAATAAGTTGATAAATCAAACATTAGGTTGAAAGATCAGACATTAAGATTGTATTGCTAACAATAGAGGTACTTAAAAATATATACATCAGGAATTGTTTCATTCCCCATTTCTTGTTATTATATATTAGGTTTACTATATTACATACTAGGTATTTGAGGATAGGTGCCTAAGTTATCGAAACCCCTTTTCTGATGCATTAATTATACTATATATGCATAAAATGTGTCTAAGAAATTGTGAGTTATTCCTATAATACATTACGTGATATAAAAAGTGTTATTTATCTGAAGAAACCAATTTCATCTTTTTAACTCGCTGCAAATTTTCTAAATTTATTGATTCGGCGGCCATGATGGATGCCATCTTGAATTTTACCTTGAAAATGCCCTAGAAAAATTGACACCATATTTTTTCTTAATCTACTGCTCATAAACTTTCAAATGATGTATGGTACCAAAAATTAACATGAAGTTCTCACGGGATCACACAAGCCCCTGCATTAAATATCTGTACTTCATCATTTATAGGAGTCAAATTAGATTTTTCACATTTGGATAAATTCCAAGTTTACCTAGATATTTGCAATATATATTTACCTACAGCAGACAAGAAGCACTTTAAAGCAGAAATAAAATTTGATTGTTAATAAATATTATAATTAAAATTTAAAAGAGAAATTATTCACACTGGATTGGATGAAGTCCAAGGAATGTAAGATGATTTATGACCAAATGACTACACTAAGCAGTTAAGTTAAAAGAAATTATTTGATATCAGTTTATATCACTTGATTAAAAATGAAGTGATTGATAAACAGTTGCAGTTTGTTTCCAATGTTATCAAAAAAAAGATTTGATTAATGGCTGGGAAAAAGCTCATATTTGAACAAAAAGGTTTTTTAAATTTGAACAAAAAAGCTTTTTAAATATTTTCTAAGATATTATGATGTATACAGGTACATCATTTACATTTGTCTACCTATTAAATATCTTTAAAAATCATTTGTATCATGGTAAATATGTGGTGTTTTAAAGAATTGAAATATAATATTTTACTATGTTTTTCCACTTTCTGATAGCAGTCTAGATTCTATTTTTACACAATACAAAGAAATCAATAAATGTTACCAAAACACATTGGTGATTATGGTCTTTAATTGATTTATGTACATTGTCATGATTGTTCTTAAAATATTGAAATCATAATTTGTTATTGAGTAGATGTTTTCCCAAATCCTAACTGGTCTTCTTTTATAAGTTTAATGAGCATCACACACCTTTTTGTGTTGAGACACAGCTGTAATGGCCTTCAATTGAATGCTCCAACTATTCAGCCATTTCTAAGTTAAGTGTGTATTTATGTGTATACATGTATATATGTTTGTATGTCTGGATAGATAAATACTATTGTTCACTGAGTAAAAAATATACTTAGGTCAAAAATAAATATACAAACCAGAAATTATGAACCAATCTTTTTAATTAGTTTCTTGTATTTTTGTGTTCTGAAGAATAACCATTTTTCACACGTCTTTCATATGGCAGGGAAAAAAGAAAAAGACAAAAGAAACTAAGAGAACATAATGATACAATTGATTTGCTAGAGGTCATGAACGAGTTCTTCCATTTACTATTGATTATATCTTGTGTAAAGATAAATTTAGTCAAGGCAGAATCATGCCAAATATCTTTAGTTGGGCATCAGAGAAAATTCACTATAATTTGGCTTGTCTTATTTGTTTTGCTATACTGAAAATAGCAACTAGTAAAATATTAATTTAGACAGAGCTGTTATAAGTGGACTTTACTATTATAGCATAAAAGTCAACTAATGTTTATTGCATAGTTTTAACCAAGCTAAAATTAGATAAAACTAGAAAGCACTGAGAGAGCACATTCCTCTGCCAATGCCATTGTCACTAAACATTAAAAAAAGAATTCCTGCATCCACCCTAAAATTTAATCAATTGTTCCTTGGCCAATGGCCCACCCTTCCACAATATGTTGTTGAAATTCATTCAGAACTTTTGGAGATGTTGTGTGTACAAACAAGCATGAGTGAATATATAACCTCTGTCCAACTTTGTTAGCAGAGGTAAAACTGGTAAAAAATGAATAATGAAAATAACTTCATTCTAAAAATAAATTCAGGCAACAAATGTATCACAAGGGAAAAAACTTTGAATATACTAATATTGAGTTACCTCCCTTAAAATTTAAAGCTAGCCTTTTTATTAACTACTTGTTTTTTACCTCTTCAAGACTGTTCTGCAGAATAATAATATCTTTCAATCAAAAACCAATTCCTGACCCCCCCCCCAAAAAAAAAAGAATTTAATCATTTCTTCTGTAGTCCATGGCCAATCATTCATTGAAAACTTTTGAGATATTCTGTAGACAAACAGACAGGCAAGAATGAATACATATACCTCTTCCAATTTTGTTTGAAGAGGTAAAAAAGAAAACAGTATGACAGAACTCAAACAGTCAGATAAAAGATTCTAGCATAAAACTGGGTCAGATATAAACAACCACAAAAACAAGCATGTCATAACATATGTCAAATACAAGTGTTCACAAATAAGAAAATATGACAAATTTTATAGAGAGCATAGCAGGAGTTTTAGATGCATCCAAGCGCATCTCAATAAGACACTTTTTGGTCAGTCGGTCAGTTCCGATTATGATAAACAACAGAAAGAGGAAGAAACAGGGTATTGAGTTTTATTTACCAGCTGTTATTATGTCAGAAGAGAAGATGTGATATCTTCTTCTACTACTACTGGTGGACACATCATTGAACTTATGGTTCTTGTTTATTCTTTAAACTAACTTGTAGCTTTTTAATATTAGATAAAATTAAAGAGAATTGAGAAATGTAAAAGAAATATATGGGAAATTTCTTCTCTGAGTAAATGACCTCAACAGCATGTTACAAAATCAGTATTTCAAATTAAATAGGCATATTTTAATTCAATGTCTCAAACCTAATTTAAATCCTTTAAAAAAGATTAACCCATTTGTTATAAAATATCATTAGATGTCTACTTAAATATCATTAGATGTCTACTTAAAACATTTATGGGAAATAACTCAGAAGTTTCTAAGATTTAACTTCTACAAATGCCCTAATGCACAAAATCAAACATTTAAATGAAAGGCAAAAAATCCACATTTACTATTACTTCTCTATATACATGTTCAATTCCTCTCTTTTGTGATTAGTACTGAGTGAAGAGAGATGCAGCACTCTGAATCTCCTACTGATAATCATTAGATGGCAATAGCATTCAAAAAGATGGCTTTTGATTGAACTGTGATAGTTATCATATCAACATGCATTTCTGAAAAACATTTTGTCAAAATTGGCCTATTTTTGTTTATTGATTCTAACAAGAAGATTTGTGCTGTTTATCGAGGAATTATAGTGAATGATCAAATGTGTCAAAAGTGGTTTGAAAGGTTTTGTGCTGAAGAATTCTTGCTCAATGATGCTCAATGATCAGGTAGAGTAGTTGAGGTTGATAGCGATCAAATCAAGACATTACTTGAGAATAATCAATGTTATAAGACAACACGGGAGATATACTCAATATACTCAAAATATCCAAATCAAGCACTAAAAATCATTTGCACCAGCTTGATTATGTTAGTTGCTTTGATGTGTGGCTTCCACATTAAGTGGAAAAAAACCTACTGGACCATATTTTCATGTGCAATTTGCTACTTAAATATAACAGAAATGTTCTGTTTTTGAAACAAATTGTGATGGGCAATGAAAATTTGATAATTTACAACAAAATGGAATGTAAGAGTTTGTGGGGCAAGCAAAATGAACCACCACTAATTGTACAAAAAGCTGGTCTTCATCCAAAGAAAGTGACCAGTGTATATAGTGGGATTTGAAAGGAGTCCTCTACTATGAGCTTCTTTTAGAGATGCAAACAATTGATTTGAACAAATACTGTTCCTAATTAGAGCAATTGAAGGCAACAATTAGTGAAAAGCGTGTGTCCAGAATTAGTTAAGAAGAAGAGCATAACTTTCTATCAAGATAACGCTAGACCGTATGTTTCTTTGGTAACCAGACAAAAATTGTTAAATTTGGCTGGGATGTTTTTGCACATCAGCCATATTGCACCTTCAAATTTATTTTGGTCTTTACAGAATTCTCTTGATGAAAAATTTTTGAATTCCCTGGAAGACTGCAAAAGGCACCTATAGCAGTTCTTTGCCAATAAAAAATTAAAATTCTAGAAGGATGGAATTATGAAGTTGGTTGAAAGATGGAAGAAGATAGTGAACAAAATGGTAAATATGTTGTTCAATAATGTCGAAAAAAATGTCTTATTTTTGTTTAGTAAACTAAAAAAACCTTTTGGGTACATAATATTATGAAACTCAAATATTAATAAAAATATTGTCTTTTGGAATCACTTTTATGTTTGGTAATGAAACATATCTACATCCAGTAATTTTTTGTTCTTTTAATTCTTTAGACTCTAACAACCTTCCTGGAATTGTTAGTGTTTAGAAAGATCTTTACGACGGGGGTTCTATTCACAATGTAAATATTATGATAAACTCAACCGTTACTTTCCATCGTACTGAACTGGCGCTTCGAAGCATGCAGTTACTTCCCTTATTTTCTTTGTAAACTTCCATAAACATTGCCGATACCTTTTGTAAACTACCCAATTTTAGCAATTTCTTGACAGATCTAGCCACTTTTAGCCATTCAAAATGCATTATTGCAAAGATTGTCCAGCAATGGTAACACAGGTTTATGAGAGGTAACAGCAATGTTTACGGAAAAGTTTACAAAGAAAATAAAGGAAGTAACTGCATGCTCCAAAGTGCCACTTCAGTACGACTGACGGAAAGTAACAGTCAAGTTTACCATAACATTTACATTGTAAATAGAAATCCCCACGTAAAACATGAAAAAACTTTTTTCTTAAAACTAACAATTCCAGTTTTAATTCCAATTAAAAGCACAAAAATTATTGCCGAAAAAAATTTTTTCTATGTTCTTTCGACTTGGTTAACAGATGTAGATCTTGACCAAATTTTCTTTATAAAAAATGTGAAAATAATCAAATAGGTATGTCTAAGCAAAATGGATGGAAAACTTGTAAGTAAAGACTACAAAGTGTTTTCAAAATTAATTGATTTCTATATTTTTTGCACTAATGCTTATGATGTGACATGGGAAGAGAGAGGAAGGAAAATGTTCTCTTATAATCAATTTAATGCACAAGTTCTCAAACTAATCTGCAAAGAAGTTTTCAATGATATTAATTATTATTAAATGATGAGGTTACTGTTATCATGGATGAATTTATATCTAAAATATGATCATATGAATGCTATTAGTGTTTTTACTGACTATTCACAATATACAGCAACTCCAACGTAATAATCTACGGCTGTGGTTAAGAAAATTCAATCTAAGTAACCAATCATTATGAACCAATATACGTTTATATATATCATCATCATCATCAGCTGTTATAAGACCACGACTGGACAAAGGCCATTCCAATCTTCTTCCATGACGACTGCGATTATGCTAACCTTTGCTATGTCTTACTGGCATACCTTTCTATCCCTCCAACTTGTGTCTGGTATTTTCCTACTGCGTTTACTGTCACATGAGCACCAATCAGTTAGTCTTTTGCTCCATCTGTTGTCATCTCTCCTTGCTAAGTGTCCAGCCCATCTTGATTTTTGTTTCTTGATTATTTGTATAATATCCTAGTCCTCCCTCTGATCTATGTTGATCTTTTTCTATCCCTAGCATTGCTCTTTCCATGGCTCTCTGTGCGATTCTAAATTGGTTCTCAGTTCATTTTGTTAATTTCCATGTTTCACATCCATAAGTCATAGCTGTAATTATACATTCATTGTATGCTCTGAGCACATTGGCAAGATGCTCTTCAATATGTCTCTATTCATACCAAATGATTTCCATACGACTGTTATGCATCGATTTATTTCACTTTCATGGTCTTTCTCTAACTTTATTATCTCTCCTAGGTAAATGTATTCCTCAACCTGTATTGCCCGGGGAAAAAATAACTTCTCACACACCCTGGGCGGGTTGACACAGACCCCAGGTCAAGTTTAGCATTATTTATTTGCTCAGCCCACCCCCAGTCATGTCTTGTAAGAAAAAATTAATAAAGAACATAGTTTTTAATATGTTGTCAAATTTTAAGTTTATTTTATCCCGGGCAATGCTGGGATTCCCTGCTAGTATGATATATGACCAATATTTAATCAAAAAATAGAAAAGAGGGTCTTTTAAAGCAGTAAGACAACATTCATTAATTGTAAACATTTTCTATGTAGATATTAAGATGCCTGCCATTAACAAAATAAAGGGCACAAAATAAATTTCTAGTTTAACATCATACGTATGTTGTAAATTACAGCCAAACTAGCATGCAGATGGACACAATTCGGAATGAATATCGTTTTATTCCAAGCCATAGTTGTGTAAATCAAACAACCACTGTTAGAAAAAACAGACACAAATTAAGTGTCCAGTTTTGCTAATGGTCATCAAAATTCCCCAGGAAAGAGGGTTTCTTACTGTAATTCACACATTTCTGACTTAATCTATCAATAGCTGCCAATATTCAGTAATATCAGTAAATCTTAACTTCTTTTTTTTTAAATTT